>CM076577.1:1360543045-1360661707 GCA_034641835.2 Pinus albicaulis
TGATAGAACTTCTTGTCATGAGATCTTTTGTCCTCACCCTTGTATAACTGGAATGCTTTGGATTGATATGAAAAGGTCTACTCCTACTCCTAGTTGCAATATTTGCTTGCAACGGTTTCATCATTCCATCATCCTTTGTAAAAGTATTTTCATCACCATTAGGAGGAATATTATCCCCATTATCATCATCCTCAACATAGTTAAGGAATTCATCAACATCATTTCCTTCAAAATTTTCTTTACCATCATCAGTTGAAGAAAACATTTCACAAGAATCATCTGCACTTTTGTAACCCTGACTCAAAAGAAATTCTTCACCATCTTGACCCATGTTTTCAAATTCTTCCCTGGGAGGATTCAATTCTTCATCACCATGAGTTTCTTTGAAATGGTCACTTGGAGAAAATGCAATATTCAGATATGTTCCTCTAAAATTATCATTTGCAAGAAACTCTTCATCCTCCCCTTCCTCAGTGGTGCTCTCATAATCCTTGGGATTAGGCATAAGTGGAAGCTTTGAATTTGTATTCACTAGAATTTCTTCATCCTGCCCCTCCCCTTCCTCACTGAAGCTCTCATAATCCTTATGATTAGGAATAAGTGAATGCCTTGAATCTATATTTATTGGAAATTCTTCATCCCCCCTTTCATCAGTGGTTAAATTATAATCGTTATGATTAGGATGAAGTGAAAATTTTAGCTTTGGAAATTCATCCCCGTCTTCATCAGTGGTGCTGGCATAATCCTTAGGATTAGGATGAAGTGGATATTTTGACGCTACAAATTCTTCATTCCCCTCTTCCTCAGTGGTGCTGACATAATCCTTGGGATTAGGACGAAGTGCATATTTTGACTTTGCAAATTCTTCATTCCCCTCTTCGTCTGTGGTGCTGACATAATCCTTAGGATTAAGACGAAGTGGAAATTTTGACTCTGGAATTTTTTCGTCTCCCTCTTCATCAATGGTGCTTGCATAATCCTTAGGATTAGGACGGAGTGGAAATTTTGACGTTGTAAATTTTTCATTTCCATCTTCATCAGTGGTGCTAGCATAATCCTTAGGATTGGTACGAAGTGGATGTTTTGACTCTGAAACATTATCATTCCCCTCTTCATCAGTGGTGCTTGCATAATCCTTACGATTAGGACGAATTTGATATTTTGACTCTGGAAATTTTACATCCCCCTTTTCATCAGTGGTGCTGGCATACTCCTCAGGATTAGGACAGAGTGGAAATTTTGACTCTGTAGATTCTTTATTCCCCTCTTCATTTGTTGTTCTCGCATAATCCTTAGGATTAAGCTGAAGTGAATATTCTTCATCTCCCTCTTCATCAATGGTGTCCTCATAATCCTTGGGATTAGGACAAAGTGAAACTTTTGACTCTGGAAATTCTTCATCATGCCCTTCATCACTGTTTCTTTCATAATCCTTAGGATTAAGAGTAAGTGGTATAACTGGCGCTCGATTTACAGAAATTTCATTTTGCTCCATCTTGACCCATGCTTTCAAATTCTTCACTGGGAGGATTCAATTCATCACCATGAGTGTCTCTGAAATGGTCACTTGGAGAAAATGAAATATTCAGATCTGTGCCTCTAAAATTATCATTTGCAAGAAACTCTTCATCCTCCCCTTCTTCAGTGGTGCTCTCATAATCCTTGGGATTAGGCATAAGTGGAAGTTTTGAATTTGTATTCACTATAATTTCTTCATCCTACCCCTCCCCTTCCTCACTGAAGCTCTCATAATCCTTAGGATTAGGAATAAGTGAATGCCTTGAATCTATATTTATTGGAAATTATTCGTCCTCCCCTTCATCAGTGGTTAAATTATAATTGTTATGATTAGGATGAAGTGAAAATTTTAGCTTTGGAAATTCATCCCCGTCTTCATCAGTGGTGCTGGCATAATCCTTAGGATTAGGACGAAGTGGATATTTTGACGCTGTAAATTCTTCATTCCCCTCTTCCTCAGTGGTGCTGACATAATCCTTAGGATTAGGACAAAGTGCATATTTTGACTTTGCAAATTCTTCATTCCCCTCTTCATCTGTGGTGCTGACATAATCCTTAGGATTAAGACGAAGTGGAAATTTTGACTCTAGAATTTTTTCGTCCCCCTCTTCATCAATGGTGCTTGCATAATCCTTAGGATTAGGACGGAGTGGAAATTTTGACGCTGTAAATTTTTCATTTCCCTCTTCATCAGTGGTGCTGGCATAATCCTTAGGATTGGGACGAAGTGGATGTTTTGACTCTGAAACATTATCATTCCCCTCTTCATCAGTGGTGCTTGCATAATCCTTACGATTAGGATGAATTTGATATTTTGACTCTAGAAATTTTACATCACCCTTTTCATCAGTGGTGCTGGCATACTCCTTAGGATTAGGATAGAGTGGATATTTTGACTCTATAGATTCTTCATTCCCCTCTTCATTTGTTGTTCTCGCATAATCCTTAGGATTAAGCTAAAGTGGATATTCTTCGTCTCCCTCTTCATCAATGGTGTCCTCATAATCCTTGGGATTAGGACGAAGTGAAAATTTTGACTCTGGAAATTCTTTATCATGCCCTTCATCATTGTTTCTTTCATAATCCTTAGGATTAAGAGTAAGTGGTATAACTGGCACTCGATTTACAGAAATTTCATTTTGCTGCACCTCATCAATTTTGTTCTCATCATCTTTAGGATAACGACCAAGTCGATTTTTTGACTCTCTATTCATGGTGAACGAACTCCCATTATATTCATCACTCTGAATAGAGTTGTTGCGTGATGAAGATGTTGATGTTGTAGAAAGAAAAACTTCGCTATCAGAATAAAACCATGGCTTTCAACAAGAATAGGTTGAATGATACAAATTCCTCTCCCAGTTACAATATATAGCTTAAAGACTGAAAATTTCCCTCCAAATTTTCCCTCCAAAAAAAATCGCAAAAAGATTTCCCTCCAAATCCCCCCAAAAAATTTCAAGAAAAAATTTCCCTCCAAAATTTTCATTTCAAATATTTGGTACAAATATTAGTCAAAAAATGTATTTAACATTTTTTTTAATAAACTGTTTATGTTGAAATATTTTACCGATATTTATATTCAAAATATCCACAAAATATTTCTATCATGGATGCCTTCCAAACTAAAATAATGTTTTTATTTCAATGATTTAAGATTGACTAGATGTAAGTATTAACTATAATATTACTATAATACCTACATGCAAATATTAACTATTTTAACTATAATGACTACATGTAAATATTTTAAATTTTAAATTTTAAACTTACGTTATATTCATCTAAAATATATTTCAAAACTTATTAATAAACTATTGGTCTTCAAATATTCACCATACTTTCTATTCAAAATATCCACAAAATATTCCTTTCATGTATGTCTTCGAAACTAAAATAATTTTCTTATTTGAATGGTTTAAGATTGACTACATGTAAATATTTACAAAAATAACAACATGTAAATATTAACTATTTAAACTATAATTAACTACATGTAAATATTTTAGATTTTAAAATTTAATCCCATGATTTTAAACATTGATTACATGTAAATATTAACTATGATAACTAAATGTAAATATTAACTATTTTATCTATAATATTAACTATAATTAACTACATGTAAGTATTTCATATTTTAATTTTTAATCTGAGATTATATTTGAATTATTCAACATTAAGTACATGTAAATATTAAATAAAATATTAACTATGATAACTACATGCAAATATTAAGTATTTTAACTATAGTATGAACTATAATAAACTAAATGTAAATATTTGAAATTTGAAATTTTAATCCCACATTCGTTAAACAGTAAACCAATCAGACAATATTCACTATTTAAAAGGAATGATTGTTTCTATTCATCACATCACATCAATTTTTCTGGTATTTGTTAGAGAAAATTTCTGGAGGTGTTGCGTTGGCATTGGTAACTTCGTGGAGGCATTGCATTGGCATTGGAGGCGTTGTGTCGCTATTGGTAATTTTGTGTAGGTGTTGCATTGGCATTGGAGGCATTGTGTTGCTATTCATAATTTTGTGGAGGTGTTGTGTTGGCATTGGTGACAACAGTTTTTTGCATTTCAAAAGTTAGTTTTCCTTCTATTCTGTCAATTTAAAGACGATTTTGGGGAAAATATGTTTTTCTGTAGTTTTTTTGTGTCCAAAAACTAATTTTTTAAGAGTTTTAGGTTCAAAAACCTTAATTTTTTTATATTTTTTAGTGAAGAAAATGCAAAAAAAACTAATTTTTTTATTGTTTCAAGGACAAAAATTTAGATTTTTTTTTTCTTTTTTAAGACTTATAGGTTCATCTAGACAGAAAAATCCATAAAACGACAATGCACATTTAAAAAAAAAAAAGTAATGTTATAACATTTTTTTTTTTTTTTTTTGAGAATTTTTTTATTTTATATTCTATTTTATTTTATTTTTTTAATTTTAAATCTTAGTTTTATTCTTTTTAATTTTAAATCTTTAATTGTTTTTCTTTATTGTTTTGTTATATATATATATATATATATATTTTGTATTGTGATATAGTTTTTTTTTTAAATTTATTATATTGTTATATTAAAACAAACGTTTTTATTTATTTATTATATTATTTTTTCTTTTTTAATTATATAATATTTAGAAACAAGACATAATTGTGATTTAATAAATTGTTTTTTTTTTAATATTTGTTATATTTTGATATTTTAAACATTTTTTTTATTATTAAATAATGTTTTAATAATTATACTAAAAAAAAAAAATTTAAAATCGAAATTAAAAAAAATAAAAATTAAAAAACAAAATAAATAAATAAAAAATTAAAAAAAATGAATCGCCTGCCCATGGCCGCCAGAGGCCGGCCGGGCGGCGCCACACGGGCGGCCTAGCAGGGGCCGTGAGGCCGGGTGGGCCACCCTCATGGCGCCGCCCAGCTAGCCTCTGGTGGCCGCGGGTAGGCGATTAATTTTTTTATTTTTTATTTTTTAATTTTTTTAAATTTTTAAATTTTTATTTTTTTAATTTTTATTTTTAATTTTTTTTTGATAATTTGTTTTAATAAAACAATTAAAAGTTCATAGGAACATTTTTATATATAAAAATAATAAAAAAATTGTTATATAATATAATAAAAACATTGTTAAATAATAATTGTTAAAAATCTCAAAATATAACAAATATATAAATATTAAAAAATAAAATACTAAACAACAATTATGTTTTGTTTTTAAACATTATATAATTTAAAAGAAAAAAATAATACAATATAATAAATTAAAAAAAAAAAAAACATTTGTTTTAATATAACAATATAATAAATTAATAAAAAAAAAACTATATAACAATACAATAAAAAAATAAAAATATATATAATATTATAATATTTGTTTTTAACATTTAAATATTTAAATTTCTTTTTTTTAATTTTTTTTTAAAATTTAAGTATTAAAACAACATTATAAAAAATTTAATTTTTTCTTTTATTTTGTTTAATTGCTTTTATTTTATTTTATTTATTTTTATTTAATTACTATGTAATGTGAAATAGAAATTTGTAATTTTCAAATATATTAAAAGATTATATAAATTTATAAACTTTTATATTAATTTTTTATAATTTTAAGTTTATAATTTTTATTTAATTGCTATGTAAAGTAAAATAAATTTTTATTTTATTTTATTTTGTTTATTTTTATTCAATTGCTATGTAATGTAAAATTAAATTTTAAAATTTTAAAATATATTAAAAGATTATAAGTTTTTTTAATAAAATCATTGCCTTAAAAAAAATAAAATTTAATTTTAACATTTGTTATAAATAGTTAGTAATTTTTTTGTTTTGTTTTTTTTAATTATTAAACAAAAACTGAAGTTTGAAAATAATAGTTTTTTTTTTTTTTTAATTTTTTTATACAATTTAAACACATTTTTAAATTTTTTATAAAATGTATTCAAAACATATTATATAGATATATATACATATGATTTATAATATTTTGTTTTTAAATGAAAATTTTTATAGTTAATTTTACTGCTTTAATTTCAAGCTATTTAGTTTTAGAAATAATTTTTTTTTATTAAATTTATTTTATCCGCAATATTTTTCCATTAACTCATATATATATATATATATATATATATATATATATATATATATATTATCAGGAAAATGATATCAAAAAATATTTCTGTGAATGTTTCTGCACCTAGGGCAGCAACTCCCAAATCTACAGCTGCAGCTCGACGCACTATGGATACAACTCCCAAATCTAAAGTTGCAGCTGGACGCACTATGGACACTGCTGGACGCAATAAGAAAATTGTTGCACACACTAATAAATTCAAGCAAGTGGGGCACCAAGTTCATTAAAGCTTATTTCTGATTAGAAGAATGCCGAGGAAATAGATAAAACTGATTTCTCATGGTATCTTGAAGACAGTGAAATGGAGGCTAATATACACGTCTATCTGATTTGTCGTATGATTGACTTAAATAAGCCATATGATGTGATGGGCAGATTATGAGACATATGTATGGTCCCAAATACAAACACTATTTATGTTCTTGCATGGAAGGCTCAGAAACGTGAGAAGGTTAGATATCGTCTATCAATCGTCAAGTATGACACAGATGAAATATCTTCAAAATTTTCTGAAGAAATATCAAGAAACATTGCAAATAACATTGTAAGTATGCTTATTTTTATTTCCTCTATGCATTATTGTAAGGATGATTCAAATTTTTATAAATTATTGATCATTGACATGTTTTATTTTGTTTCATAGGATTTTGTTCCGAGTCTTTCAAACATGTTTGAAGGTATTTATATGTTGGTGCCAAATGTTATGGATGTGATCAACACTTTCCACAAAGACAAAGCAGAGGAAAGGAGATTGAAGCAAAGAGCAATAGCTCGTTACACTGCAATAGTACAAAGAGGGGATCAACCAAGAGTCACTAAGGTGGGTCAATCTAGTAAACTTAAACATGTTTCTTTTGAAGGTGTCGAACATGAAACAGAAAATTATGATAGAATTAGTGAGGAGGAGATTAGAACTATTGTGCAAAAGGAGAAAACAGATCAGACACCAAAAAGAAAAATTGCCAAAGATGTCTCTCTTTTACCTCATGAAGGAGAGCTTGTTTATAAAAAAACTGATATGTTATCCAATAAGACTAGGAAATCAAATATTGGTGAATCTGTAAAGGTCGTGAGCAGCAGTGAAGAACAAATTGAAAGCTCTCACGAAAGCAGAGATATCATAACACCAGGTGCTGAGTTAGAGGATGGCATTATTAAAACAAAACAAAATGCTATTCGACAAGAGTTGAGGAAGCATAAATTAATTCTTGGTGGCCAAACATTTGAGCTTAATGTTAACCAATTTTATGGCCCAAATGAAGGTCAATCTTAATATCAAATTAGAAAGGCCCATCACCTACATGTACATAATCTGAAAACATTGTTCAGGTTCAATCCATATGCACATGTGGTGGATTATGTGGTTCTTGTCGATCCATGTCAGGTTCCCAACGAACAAGCATTTGACAAGACAAAATGTTTTGATTATAAATATTATGTAATTGGAGGGAACCATTCGATAGAGGCTAAGAGACAATTGATTGCAGAATATCCCAATAACTATCTTTTTCAAACAGTGAAATACATCATTTACGCTGGCTTAACAAAAATGGAATCAAAGTTATTGGCATGGGATCATAATGCAGATAATGAGTACATAATGAAAATGACTTTCATCCAAAGGGTCAGATTTATTCATAATGAATTCATATAAAAATGTGGTGGGGATAAGACACAAGTTAGTGTAGCATTTCGAAAGGAATATTTAATGGAAACAGGTTATCAAATTGATGAAAAAAAGAAAAAAGATGTAAAATTGAATACAAATCTCTTTAGAGGCACAGATAACATTTTTCAGTTGGAATTTAGAACTGGGGATGTATGGGATTTGATTGATGAGATTTTTGATCGGTGGGAGAATATTTCCATGAAAAATTAGAAGGTTAGAAAGAGTAAACCCATAATATGTACTAACAGTAAGGGGGGTCCTGAAATGAAGCAGCTTCCAGAGGATATGACTATCACACCTTGGAGAACAATGTAAGGTGTGAAGGATGATAAATTAGTCAAATCAGTATTAGCCTGTGTGAAGTCGGGTGAATTATCAATGGAAGAAATGTGTGTAGAATTTCAAAAGTAAGTTTCTTGAATTATTTCTTATCTTTCTTTCATTATAATTTTCTTTTAAATAAAACATAATGATGTTGGTAGAATTTGTTATACATGTCAATATATTAACGCTTTTAACTTGATTTATTCAGTCAATTTTTTTTTATGAAAATACAAGAACACATGGTTAAAATGTTGAATGAAGATAGTTGGGATGATCTTGTATGCAACTACCCAGAAGCAAGTTCTACATCAACACTAAAAGAGTTTTATATTGCATTCAATAAGGTATGTTGATTTATAAATTCATTTTATTCATATTTAAACTATTTTATTTTATTACTCATATATATATATATATATATATATATATATATATATAAAGATGTCGAAGAAGGATGGAAATGGAGTACCAGATACTTTCAAAAGCTTTATTGAAAAAATTAATATGGAGAACATGAGAAGGAAGCATCTTATGAATGTTGAACTTGTTCCTACTCTTAATCATTACATTTGGAATGGGTTCGACAGTGTCCAATATCAAATAATACAAGGTGACTGTGAAGACATTGCATCACTAATACCTAAAAGGGAGTATGGCCTAGTTATTCCAGATATTCCTCATGGTTTCAATTTCCCAAACATTGAATATGATAGAGAGCCATATACTTATCAAGCTTTTAGTAAAGTGGTTACCGGTTTTCAAGAAGCGATAACATCACCACTTTGGCGATTTGTGACATTTCATTCAGACACACAGTTTCCAATGTTATTAACAAGCTTCAAGGGTAAAGCAAACTCAAGGATGCAACTTACATGGTAAGACTTTGAAATTGTATGTTTGATTCCTCCTAAAATTTTTTATTCATGTAAAATTTAATTGAACTTTTACTATGTTATGTTACAGGCAAAATTCAAATATTGTTTCTTCCGAAGATCAGCTTATTATAAATGATTGTGAGTTCATCCATGTTGAATGTTGGACAAAAAACGATAGCTATAAGCATATTATTATGAATCAAGTAGATGGGAAGAGTCATAGTCAAGTATTGGTTTATGATGCAGTTGTAAGAAAACTAACATATAAGGATAAAGATGCAAAAAGAGATATAGTTAACATTTATCAAAAACCACAAGCATTGATTAACTATCTTATAGATCTATGTTCAAATGAAGCAGAATGGGTTTTGGATTTATTCTCAGGTTCAAGTAAGTTTTATTATACAAATTTAAATTTAAATATTGTCTTTTTTACTTTTTATGTCTCCATACTAATTTTATTACTTATTTTTTTGTGTTTGATGATTAGGTACAACACTAGCATGTTGCCTACTAAAAGGAAAAAATTGCATTGCCATTGAGAAAGACCCAGTTCAATGCAAATTTATTCAACAAAGAATTAACGTTATTAAATTCCTTCCAGATGCGAAGCAAGAAGTTGGTTTGAGGAAAGGGATTTTAATGAATCACGTGTGGAAAAAAAAGCAAAGGAACCTCAACCACCATTATATGGAATGATTGGAAATGGACACTTTGGAAGATTTTCTGACATGAAAGATCCATTAGAAGACGACAATGATCAAAATGAAGAAGAAAATGCTGCGGAAGAAGCCATCAATGTTGTTCTAAATGATGTTGAAGATGTATTAGTTGATATTGTTGATGATGTTTAAGTTATGCTTGCAAACAAAGCTTATTTTTAAGAACTATTAATCAGTTTTACTTGTAATGTTTAGACTTTGATATTTTATGAGAACAACCCTTTTTTTTTGCAAAAAACACGTGATTGCTATTATTTTTTGACATAAAATTCAATAAAAATGTTGTTTTCTTAAGTTTTTTTGTTAAGATTCTCCCAAAAAATTAGTTTATTTAACATGTTTTTTCCAACAAAAACTCTGTAAAAGTGTATTTTTTGCATTGTATTTATATTGAAAAATTGTATTTTTTTGTCATATGGTTCAAAATAGCAACAGTTTTTTGATGTGCATTGAAAAATTATTTAACAATATGTTGGAGTTCCCATGTCTTGGCCAGGTTGGCAAGACCAAAAGATGAGACAACATGGAACCACTTTCAGACCTTAGGATCTAGCCCTCCTAGGTCCAGAGAGGGATCTCTCTATTGTTTGCCAAAGGTATATGTCTTTAAGGCTCAGAGTTTAGATTTTAGGCTAATTATGGGCTCAAGGTTGTTTGTTTGATTGTTGAGTTTGGTTGCTGGGAATCGAGAAAAGAATGGTCCAATATGAGACAAGGACGAGAAAAGAGGAAATCAGGCAAAGGTAGATAACTCAGAGAACATCAAGGCCATTGGGCAATGGAGTCAACAAAAGATTTACTTGTGTTCAATGTGCAAGCTTTCAGTTGGGCTAGTCATCTAGAGCATTTGGATCTTAAATGATGATTGGCGAAATGGAACATTAGGGACTGAAAATGAAAGGGGGAGAAACCTCTAATTATGTCTATAGATCAAGTCAGAGGTCATTTAACTCCAGACCTGCTTGGAAAAAATCAGAGGTAATACAAGGGAACTTAGAAAGGCTTAATTGAGATGGAAAGATCCTAGTGAGGCAGAGACAGGGTTCTAGACCTCCCAGTGTTCTCACCTCATCCAACTAGATCCTAACAAGAACATCTAAACATAGATTTCCTTAATTCATACATCAGAGAGTAGGAAATAACATCTACTACACTGGTTAAATCAATTGAAATCAATATTCAGATACACATATAGGCAGAAAACATAAAAGGCTGGGAGAGCAGCAACACAAGGTACCTATCAAGGGTAAATCTTGTGCCAAATTTCTGATGCAAGCTAGAAGAAATGAAATGAATGAAATATAAACACAGAGATAGAAAAACATCACCAACTGCTTTAGATCAGGATCCAAAGAAACATGCTTGTCATATTAAAACACAACGCCAATCAGGTACAACATTTCCCATAACTTCAACATTCAGTCTGAATACATCAATCTCAGCCTATCTTACAATATTACACAGAGAACTTGTCTCAAGAGGAAAATGCTTGCATTTCTCTGATATCTCGTCAACAACCTTTACAATAGTTTCTTCTTGAGTTTTTATAGCAGAAGATGAGCCGAGGAGGTAGGTGAAAACTAAATGCAACATTAAACTTAGAAAAGAAAGAGAGGGCCACCGCCCATTCTGTTTAAAGTCTCTGCATTTATCTCTGGTACCTTTTGGAAAGAAAGAATGATCTCCTTCGGCTTCCATTTACTCTGGTATGGTCCTGATGTATTCTGACTGCAGTACTATGTAGTACTCTGATAAATAAACAAAATGAGTGAATAGATGGCCGAATGGTCTTCCATACTGCATTAACAACTTCTCTGGTAGCTTTGGACTGTGGTCAAGGCGGAAATCTCTTCAAGAACACGGAATAGGATAAAAGCAGTATGGGCGCCCGTCCTTTGATGGAGAGAAACACTCTGCTGATGTAGAAAACCTGTTGTTCATTAATTTCTGGGCACAGAACTCTCTGTCGCTGCATTAAACACCGTATAATCATGGCGGCCTTTCTCAACTGATAACTCTGCAAAACACAGGACTGAGTGATGAAATCCATGCAATAGGGAGACCGGCTATGGAAGACAGGAGACAGTAGCGCGACGGTGGTGAAACGACGTTTTTGAATGAAATGAATGTGAAAAATGCATTGACACGGTGAAAACAACGACGAATAGGGTTTGGCGTAAACATGCTTGAGGGCCGTTAGATCATGACCTGGAGACGTAGATCAACGGCGGAGATTTGTCCATGGAATGATATATGAAATCGGTGAAATATATATGAAACATTCAAACTTTCATGCAAAATGCAAACTTTGGTTATACGCAGCAATACACAGAAATGCAGTGAAATGCAATGGAATGTGATGATATGACCGTATGAGGTGAGACCCAGCCGGAGGCAGAGGGTGATCAGAACTTGACCGTCGGATCACAGGGGAGGATCAACGACCACGATCTAATCGGAACAATTTCAATTGCAATGGACAAGAGGTAGCTCCAATTAAAAACTGTGATTGTGATCAGGCGGGGGTTGCGATAGCCGTTGGATTTACCCGGGGATCAACGGTGGAGATTCGTTCAGAGGGCAAAAAGGAAAGAGCGATGGGCTGATGCGATAAGATCTGGGTCATTGATTTCAAATATGGATGGACGGTTGTGATCAAGTCGGAGGATCGCAATTGGGGGGATCAGGGGTGACACATTTAAAAAGTTCCGATTGCGATCGGAGCAATGTTGTGATTAAGCACCAACCGTCGGATCTGAGAGGGAATGGACAGTTGCGATGCAATCGGGCAATCACAATCAGAGGGGAACAGGGGTGACACACATTGAAATTTTCGATTGCAATTGGGCGGAGAGAGCGCTGACCGTCAAATCGAGGGGAGGATGGGCGGTCAGGATTAAATCAGGAGACGATGCGATCGGGGATCGAACGACAAGACTTGCAATTGCGATCAGAGGTCGGGACGCGATTGAGCGCTAACCATTGATCTCAAGACCATATCAACGACCTATATTCAATCGGAGGGAGGAAAGAGAGGGGCGACAGAAGGGGAGTTGGATGAATCTGAACCGTTGGATCCGGCGGGATGGACGGCTCAGATGGAATCGGCGGATGCAGAGGAGGGTATGCGATGTGATTTCGACGGAGCGATTAGCGCTGAGCCGTTGGATCAGCGGGAGATGGACGACTGAGATCTGTTCGGAGCAATCGCAATCGGAGGGAACAAGGCATGACACATATTCAAACTTCCGATTGTGATTAGCATGTGGTGGGGTTAATATATGGTACAAAACTTTATAATAAAGTTCTATAATATGTAAAGCGGGGATGGAAAAAGGGGAAGAAAGGGTTAGACCTTATAATAAGGTAGGAAAGTGGGTTTTGGGCCCATTTCAATGTGATTTAAAGGTTAGAAAGGGGAACGATAGAGGAATAAGGGGGGAAGATGGTCAAAAAAGGCTAGGGGGAGAATTTAAAGGGGATTTTGGGGAATTTGAAAGGTAAGAGGGGAAATAGAAGGGGAGACAAAATAGAAGCTAAGTGGGGGCGAAATAAGAGGGAAAAGGGAATTTTGGGCATTCTTCTTCACAACAGAGAGGCTTTACAATGAGAATCAGCAGAGGGGATTCTATCAAAGGACAAAAGGCATAAAGAGGCTTCAAGGATGATGTGTTTACAAGGGAAATGCATTCCTTGAAGGCTCCAAAACATTTTAGCCCCCTATTTGCTTGTCAAAAATTTATATGGGGGCTAACACAATACATAAACATGTAGAAAATATAAACTTTAGAATATTGACCCTTTTTCCATCTTTTATGTCTATGAAAAAGTGAAGATATCATTACAAGTGTTTATTTAAAAAAAATTATTTTTTTATTTTTAAAACACAAGTACATAAATGCATTTAAAAATAAACATCTCACAGAAGAAGAAAACATTAGAAAATCTATAGTGTCAAAATCAATCCTATAAAAAAACGTTGGTGATGATACACCACCACTATTCAAAATTGACATAAAAAACATCACTTAAAAAAAAAATATATATTAATTAAAAAAAAAAAAAAAATGAAAAAAACTTAAAGTGCCAAAAACATGCTCAAATTTTTTTTTCTTGATTCTGCATCGCCACTTTTTCAAAATCAGGTGTTTTTCTTGATACTTCAAAAAGTAGGTAACAATGAGGTTACCTATTTCATCGGTAACATTGTTTATTTTTCATAGCTTCAGTTTATTTTTATTTTTATTTATTTACCATACCTTCAATTTATTTATATTTTTATTTATTTTCCATACCTCAATAAGTATAAGAAGAGGCTTTCTCCCCGGATGTGGGTGATAGTGGAAGCACATACGAAAACAGTTTCTCCCACGCTCGAGATGATGAAGATCTGCAACATAGGCCTTTACTTGATGTGGATCCACACTCCTGCAATAATTTGCATGAGGCGACAGAGGCAAGGCATCATGAAGATATGCAACGCCATAAACCTCCCCTCGGGGGTACCTCTCAGCTGCAATCATTTGAATGATCTCCTGGATGGATATGACGCTCTACCATAACTTGGAGTACATGCTTCCTAATTAAAATTGTTGCAGCATGCAGCTACGAGCGAGTCATAATAATGCTCAGCATCTTCGCATGTGCCATAGGATTACAAAAGGGGAGGTCCTTTCGCATAAAGCTACTAACAGTTTTCTCCTTCTGCCTTTTATGTTTCAGTTTCAACCCTCCTACACGCCCCGCCCACTATGCAACCTCCCCCAGAGCTGTGTTGCACGGAATCCCCCAGCAGCGCACCCCGCTAAATGCACACCTCAACTCGGCTCCCTTTGCCTTGCTAGTTTCACCAGCCTATGTGCTCCCATCACCAAGCTGTTGAATCCTTAGTTAAATTGAGGGGGGGGGGGGGGTGAATCAGTTTAACACATACATAAGCTTTTTAAAATTTTTAGCTTAATTTTATAACCAACTTTAATATGTGAATAGCCTTAGTATGTTGCAGCAAGTATTAAATTAATGTGACACCAAACTTATTATGAGAGCAACAGTCATTAAGAAGATTGGGTAGATCATATCAACTGATAGACAACACACATACAGACAATAGATATAAGTGGAAACCCATAAAGGGAGAAAAACACATCTTATTATTATTGTGATGCACAGGCAAGCTCCAACTCCCTCTCACCACTATTTTTCTGCAAGCACCAACCTACAGGAGGGTCCAACCTCAGTCAGCTACAACTGACAACTATGAAGCTTCAACTTGATAGGGAAGCTCCAACTTCCTCAATTTATCAAAATAAAATATTTTCTGATTTACCTTAGATATCAAAGCTTTTCTGTAGCATCTCTTTCTGCTCCTCTCTTCCTTATCTTCTCTGCCTCAATTTTCCATACTCTGCATTCTCTATCCTCCCTCTCTAACCTCTCTATGCTTATCAAGGTGATATTATTTATAGAGATTTCCTTATCACTGTTTGTATTCCTCAGGGAATTCAAAAATGGATAGCCATACCTCTTAGCCTTCTGCCTTCTCATTTCTTTTCCAACTCACTCAGAAAAATATAACTATACGTATTAATTTTAACATTACAGTGGGATTTTTGTTTTCTTCCAGAGACTTGCCAATTCATCACAAACAATATAAACCAATTAAAAAATTTACATTTAATTACAATGAGAAGTCCATCTCACTCATTCAGCCTCTTGGATCACTGCGCTTGTCTTTTCTGTGACTGTGTTTGTCCCTTTCGGCTCCGTTTGATCTTCTGCTCATTGTCGCAGTGTAACTGCCATATATATGTAATTGTGCTTTTCATATATCACCATTCAACTCTCGGCATGATAATGATGTGTTTTAACCATATAAACTGCCCCTTTATGTAACACAAATCAACTCACGGAGAACTTAAATAAAACATTTTAATACTTAAAAAAATCCCTTTCGGACCCACTTGCCGAGCTTGCTTTATTCTCTGATGCGATGACTCACCTCCTGAATTCTTCCGATTGCGATTAATCGGAATCGAAACTTCTAGTTGTGAGTTCCGATGCTCCGATGTTCCGATGTCTGTTTTCCTCCAATGCGATCAGTTACTGTACACTTCACTGTACCGATGCGATGGGTCACTGTATACCCCACTATGTTTTCTTTAGATCCAACGGTTGCACTCTTCAATGATCCGACAGTTGCAATTGAATCGGCACCATCGCGATCGCAACACTCAACAGATTGTTCGATTGCACTTTACTTTTGATGCAATAACACTGTTCACTTTGATGTGCCGATGCGATGAATCGCTCCGATGCAATGTAGCACTGTTTACTTTGATATTGGAACTCAAACATATATGAATCATCGTTTAAACCATATCGGGTCCGGAACTCAATCGCAATCGCAACTTTTGGTTAATATGTTCCGCTGCCAAGTTTTCTTCGATGCGATTTGTGACTCGGGTCCCACCTTATAAGACTTTGTTTGTATTTGGCCTGAACAATAGAGCACTTTACATATATGTATATATATACTTTGGCCCCTTGTTTATAAAGTGCTGCATATATATGTATACTTTGTCATTTCAATGTTTATGTATCGTCCAGCTTGGGTTATGATTCTCAGAATTTTATGTAGGGGTCCCACTTGCGTATTAAACTTTGGTTTATATGCAAGCATTAACATAAAGTTTTCGGTCATTAGTCTCCGTATAAAGAATTCGTTTAGCTCAATATAAAACTATGTATATATATACATAGGAGTCTATTAATCCAAAGTCTCCATTCTTAGTTTATTTCATATTTGAGCTCTGATCATTCAACGTACTTTCAGCTAGGCCCCAATGCCTTCTCCACTCGTATTACCATATTAACGCTCACATTTTCATTTCCAAAGAAGTATTAAGGTTTTCCGGCACAAAATATTTCACACAACACTTAGCACTTCATATTTGAACAGTGTTCATATGCACTTGTTAACACATAGTCGATCGCATCATCTTCTATACTTTAGTTAAACCATCGCACTAATATATATAGCAGTAGTGAATTTTTGGGCCCACATGTGTTTGAAGAACTCTGCACTTTTAGTATGGTCCAACTGACAGCCCCCTTTGAACATATATACATATATATATATATATATATATATATATAAGCCTAAGTCAATCTTAGACCATGGATTTAACCCTCGGCATAACATAATGTATTAACTTGCAACAAATATATACTCCGCACATAACCCATTCTTATATGTGCACTCAACTTTAATATATATCCAATATTGCAATGGATATCAAACCCGATACATATTTTAACAAATATACGTTCCCGGGGCCCACCTCCATTAACATGCCTCTTGCATCCGACGGCGGACAGTGTATCGCATCGAATCCGATGATCCAATAGATGTCATACCATATCGTGTTTTTTATTGAGACGAGTTTTAACACTTCAAATTTGCGCGAAAAAAGTTGTTTTACAAAACCGCCTGAGGACACGTGTCCTTCAATGACACATATCGCGTTCATTTTGGAAATATTGCTTACCACTTCAACCAACGCGCGAACCCACTGGTGTGGCCCTCCGGTTTTACTGTTCATGTTCAGGGTTCTATTTCAATTCATGGTTCCACTTCAATAAAGAATTTCGCGTCTTCGTTATATACTTATACTTATAATCTCTGTTTAAAAATTTTATTTCTTATTTCTTCAGCTCTTGAATATATGAACTTTGTTTCAATGTTATGTTAATAAAACGCTACCAACGCTACCATCAGGTTTATTCCCCTTATACACAGAGCCTCGGTTCCTTCCTTTCTGCACGATTCTGCATCTCCTGCAATCATTTCACTATTGGTTTGTTAACGGCTCTGCCTCTGCCTCTGTTGCTCAACTGTTTCATCTCTGCCTTTGTACATATCCTGTCACTATATTTCCTGTTACTGTACATATCTTGTCACTATATTTCTGCTGCTCTTTCAAATGTGCACTCCTGTCACTGTATTTTCCTTAGCCTCTGCTGCTGTCCTTTGTCTGTCTCTGCCTCTGCTTCCTCCTTTGCCATCAATGACAACATTTCCAATACAAGCTCCCCCAACTGCGCATCATCCACTAGCACATCTCCATGTCCAATAGCACCTCACTGCGCACTCCCCGTCTCTGGCCAGAGTCGCTCCTCCATACCTCTCAGCCCCCCATCTACCCACTGCTTCACATGTCCATAGATCCAACACTATGCCAAAGAACAATCAGAGAAGGCTAGAGAGGTGGGCTCCCTGGATGCTACAAATGAGGGCCCGATAACCGCTTGGACTCCTTTGGGGGCTCCTCTTTGGGCAGTCATGCCAGGGAGGCCACCCAGAGCCCTGCGCATGACCTGGAGGAGGAGGCCCCCACTCATGAAATGCAGAGAGGTAGAAGAGGACCAAGGAAATCCACCATTGCGCACCAAGAGCACCCCATACCCCACAAAACTGAGCCTCTTCTATCACAAGAGGTAGAATGGGAAGACACCGATGTTTGGATAATGGACTTGGAAGGCACCTGGATGGGAGTCCCGGATGTTGAGTACCCGATTGCTCCCATCCTCTATGCACCTACTTCCAGGCCTACGCATCGACCTACTACTAAAGAGGAGGCCATTGCGCAAGGGTACACCTGTCGTATCGTGGAGGAAGATCCAGATATCGAGGATGATGCAGAAGACCCATGATTGCGTAGCAGCTTAGTGCTTTTTATTTTTTTTGTTATGCCAATTATTATCACAGAACCTTTACTTTTCACTGGTGCTATGAAACATTTTGTAATATTCTATTTGATGTTTTTTCCAGGCTAGTTTCCTTCAAAGAGGCAACCCCATACATGCGCAACTATGAAGGCAACAAATGTTGGGATTGGTTAAGGGCAACTTACCAACTCAGCCTGTAGCATATTTAATGTTTTATGTTCGAATTAATATAGTTTAGCCTCAATTACCAAAAAAAAAAAAAAAGTATAAAAAGAGGTTTTTTTATTTATTTACCATACCTCCATTTATTTATATTCTTATTTATTTACCATACCTCTTTTTTGAGTGTTTGTCAATATACTCCTACATTTCAAATGTTTACTTACATTACATTTCTTACCTTACATTTATCACATTACATCTACACATGTATAGAGCGCTTCTTGGTGCAATTAAGGATGCACTCATCGAAATAGTCAAGTTTAACCAAATACATAACAAATGCCACCTATGGGACCAAATACTTGTACATTTCTATAAGTTGAATGACTCGTACTAAGAAAGGCCCAACACATCAGAAATATGAACTTTAACCCTAGAATCCCAGCAAAATCTGGGTTCATAGAGAAGAAAGTAATTATGAGTTTAATAGGTGGAACTTGCAAAATAAACCAAGAGGGCGTGTAAGCACCATAGGGCTATGCACAATTGGTAAAGAAAAAAAATTAAATCCTGTCCCGGCTGTGACAAACAATTTCCCTAGGGTGTGAAACTCCCCTTCAGTGACTACAACTAAAAATTATTAATAAGTTGTATAGATGTTGTTGCAGGAGTTGTCTAAGGTTAGGAGGGTTGAAATTCCATACCTAGCAGTGTATAGCCTAAGGGACTGGTCTCCCCGCACCATATATACCCTAGAGAACTCAACTGTCAAATAAAGAAAAAAAAAATATGTAACTAGTAACGACAACCCTAATTCAAGAACCCATCGTAACTAGAGGTCGAAGATTGTAACGACCTACGTCTCTTTCCAAAAGGCCATGTTGTCGTGAGGAAACTCTGGTTTCCAATTTTGAAACCATTGGTTCTAAGTTTGCAAGCAATGGATACTTTTATGAAAACCCTATTCACGGCGTATAGTATCCTCTTTTCAGTTAAATCAAAGGTCAAAAGCTTACCCATAGTCTTTGCACCAAGCAAACTTCCATTGTAAGTCAAGGTTAGGTTTGTTGGATAACAAAGTCATGTTGGCCAAGTGAGAAATGAGAATGAGTTAGAGGATTGTTGCTAGCTTGAGGTAGTTACCCTAGTAATCCCAAAGCCATAATGATTGTCAGAACAAATTGACAATCAACAATAGATCTGTAGGCAGATGCCCAGGCAAGGTATGCCAAAAGACATGGAATAATCCAAAAAATATGCGAGGTGCCATGGAATAATAATAAAAAATAACACTAAATAGGTAGGTTTTTAAGAGATGAAACCAAAAACACTCAAGACTATTTGAAAATGCAAATACAAATATAGTTAGCACTACAATTCAATCATAAGATGAGGTCAAATCCAATATCATAGTAATTACATCATTCACAAATATAATCTTTACCTCTTAGTAATAAACCCCTAACATTTTTTACCATCTTATATAATATAATAAAGACTAATACTTTGATTAACCCAAGATAAAAAGCAGTATTTTATTTGTATTATGTGTGTTATAAAAGATATGATAAACTTATATAATATAATAAAGATTAATACTTCTAATGATTAACCCAAAATAAAAACCAGTATTTTATTTTTATTATGAGTGTGTTATAAGATGAACAAATCTTAAAAAAAACATCACATTTCACATTCCAATTAAATGTATTTTTTAATAAAATTATATCATTTAAATTCAAAATAGTTAAGTACAAATTTATTGTTTAATAAAATTACATCGTTTCAAATTCAAAATAATTAACTATACAATCATGTGTCCTATAAACTTAGAGGAGAATTTGTCAAAATATTTATTTACATAATTTTTTTAAACGATTACAAACACGTAACAGAGTAAGCTAAAATCATTTATCATAAAATAAAAAGATAATTTCTCAAAATAGTCATTTACATCACTTTTTTATCACATGAAAAACACATTTTAAAATGGAGGAAATTCATTAAAAACACACACATATTTACATCGCTTTTTTTATCACATGAAAAAAAAGCATTTTAAAATCGAGGAAATTCATTATAAAAACAAACACATTTACGTTATTTAAATAACATTTTAATATGAAAATAATTCGTCAAAATTATTTACGTAATTTTATAATCACATTTTAAAAAACAAAACACACATTTCAGAATAGCGAAAATTCATTAAAAAGTCTCTTTACAATCGAAAATGTTCCAAATAGATTTCGATGACAATTTCGCCAGATTTTTATCTCCATTTCTCGAAAAACTCAACAAATTTCAACTAAATTGACGGTTTTTTTATTTAGAGTGTTTTCGGTAAATCTACGTTTTTCTTAATTATTGAAAATAAGCATTTTAAAAGGGAAGAAGTTGGAGAATTCCCCAAAATTAACCAAGTTACTCTTAAAAAAGGCACCATTAACCGTACCGGAAGGCACGGTGGTTCCTGAAATCCTACGGTAAAGTAGGCTGCGATTAAAATGCCATTTAAGACGTTATTGTGTGATCTGCACCATCATCACTAACACGCCATCAGCTTCTGATAAGCCATACCTCTGTGTTTCAGAATGTATTTCAAAACGCTGTAGTCTATTTGTTATTCATTTTAGAGATTGATTTTTCTTCTATGTATTTTGGAGACAAAATTTTAGTGTAATTTTTCCAGATATTTTTTATTGAAATTACAAATTTGAATTGTGATTGTAACTCTAAGCAATAATTTAAATATTTCTTCACCATCCGGACAAAATCCTCCAATACAGGATTTTCCAAATTGAAAAATCCACAACAAATTTGGGTTATTATAATTGTTTGAGAAAGATCCAGGGAGGCTTTACAATCAATCCAAGAACAACCTTCCAACTTTTAATGGAAAGTTGGGAGAACAGAAAATGACTCAGTCATCCAAGCGCTTTATATGGGAAAAACCAAATATCAAAACCAATGATTAGTCTCGTCTGATTTTAGTAATTTATGCATTTAGATTGCTGGAAATGACAACTACTACAAATTTGTCGCCTCAGAACCAACTACTACTCACTGGACGCGCGGTAATCGGTTAAAATGGGAATGAAACCCTAGCTTCCTTGCCGGATGAAGAAACCCTAATAAATACCTAACAAAGACGCCCTGGTTCTGTTGTTCCGTAGCGAATAGAGACCCATCTTCTTCCTAATATCTGTACACAGCTTTCGAACCGCTGCATAGGATTCAGGCAAACGACATTCAATGGTTTCCAGAATGTATTTCGTTTTATGGTAACCGTCACATCTCTGCTCCAGAACATAGTTCTTAGCAGACTCTGGGTCGCTGCACCTCTGCAAAATCTCAAACTCTGCACGATTACTTCCCTCTACAAATGTATTGTAAAACCCTTCCCGGGCTAGGGAACGCGCCTCTAAATTATCTTCCGAATAAATATGCTCCAATTTAAAGCTTGTGAACTGTGAAGCAAGTTGCCGAACTCTGTGGCAGTACCTCTTCAGCCAGGCTGTGCGCACCTGCCACTTACCCTTAACCTATACAACATACAATCAAATATCATGAAACGAAACAATTCCCCATGAATGCAGTGATAATATATTAATTATTGTATGGGCAAAAAGAGCACAGTAGTTGTTACCTGCTGAATAAGGACTTCACAATGTCCAAGGGCGGTGATGTGGGTGATGCCGCGCCAGAGAGCGTGTTGAAGACCAGCTATCAGGGCTTTGTAATGGGCACCATTGCTGCGTAGTCTGAAGCAATCATTAACATATGCGTTGAACTTCTCCAAAACAGTGCCATCACCGTCGTTATATAAAAGGAAACCAATGCTGCCATGACCAGGGTTTGGTCTGCATGATCCAGCAAAGCGAAAGGTGCCATGAAATTCATGTCGAACGAGAGGGAACCCTACTGTTGCCATTTCTTTTATGTGAACAACTTCCGTAGCATTTTAGAAGGAAGTCTTGTCCTTATAATGTGAGCCGAACCAAGCTTACCTGGTTGTGATCCATATGTCATACAAGTAGCGTGTTTGAAAAGTTAACCGAGAACGCATATACCTTGTCCACGTGGACGAATCATCATATGCCCGAAGCCACTGAAGACGGGAGAAGATGGACGACCATTCAAATACAGGTGTGGGTAAGCGAAATAAAGGTTTTAGGATTTTAATTAACCCTTTTAGATTTATTATAATTCCGCGATTTAACCGGGATGAGATTTAATTTTCTTGATATGCAATTTTATTTTTTTAAGGAATAAAAGGAAATTTGATTTCTTCATTATTTTAATTTTTTTTAAATAGGATATATTCCACATAAATATCATGGGTCAATATTATTGGTTCTCAATACTATGGATTATTTTTAATTTTTAATTATTTTATTTTTATATGGTTTTTATTTTTCTATTTTGAGAGTTATTTTAATTTTATTTTGAGTACGTTAAAAAAAAAATTTATTTACTTATTTTTTAATTTAATTTAATTTTTATTTTACATTACAACATTTCTACCATACTATACTAGACTAGAGAGTCTTTCTAGGCACAATTATCAAAATTATTACGTGAATGGCAATGAATTATTTTACAATATTTTCTATCGTATTCATAAATTAAATGTTTAAGTATTGACGGGTTCAGGAGTGCATTATATTAGATATCATTTTTTGGGATTAAACTGAGTTAAGTAAGTCTGTTTGATCTAAGACTTTTATGATCCATAATGTAGATGAATGTCTTTAGGATTAGTCACGTCATTAGAATTTGGTCAACCTTTAGAAGTGTCTAATGTAGTTCACAAACCATCTAATGTGGTTCATCCTTAGGACAAGGTGGAAAAGCTAATCATCTAATGGGGTTCATCATCAGGACAAGGTGGAAAAGCTAATTGCCCGGAAATAGCCGATGCGAAATAGCCATTAAAAACTAGTCCTAATTAAATTAGTTATGAGGAAAAATATTAATTTATTTTTAAAATAATTTATTAATAAATAAAATTTTATTTAATATTAAAATAAAATAGAAATTATAAAAATGGGTGAAAACTTTTTATTTATATTTAATTATTTATTCATTATTATTTATTGTTTTATTATTTATTCATAAATTAAATGTTTAAGTATTGACGGGTTCAGGAGTGCATTATATTAGATATCATTTTTTGGGATTAAACTGAGTTAAGTAAGTCTGTTTGATCTAAGACTTTTATGATCCATAATGTAGATGAATGTCTTTAGGATTAGTCACGTCATTAGAATTTGGTCAACCTTTAGAAGTGTCTAATGTAGTTCACAAACCATCTAATGTGGTTCATCCTTAGGACAAGGTGGAAAAGCTAATCATCTAATGGGGTTCATCATCAGGACAAGGTGGAAAAGCTAATTGCCCGGAAATAGCCGATGCGAAATAGCCATTAAAAACTAGTCCTAATTAAATTAGTTATGAGGAAAAATATTAATTTATTTTTAAAATAATTTATTAATAAATAAAATTTTATTTAATATTAAAATAAAATAGAAATTATAAAAATGGGTGAAAACTTTTTATTTATATTTAATTATTTATTCATTATTATTTATTGTTTTATTATATAAAATACCAACACTAAAAACATTAAAGAAAATAAGAATAATAAAGAGGGAAAAGTGGAAAATCCAAGGAAAAACAAAAAAATTACTTAGAGATAACCATTACTTAATTTCCAACCATCATCTTTGTTGAGATTCTTAGCATGTCTTTCCATCTCAATTGCCTCCCTCAACTTCATATGGTGGAAGTGATCAACTTTAACGACGACTTTGGAGTCCTAAATGCATACATTTTCCGCATATTCTGCAAGAGCTGAGGGTGCAGAACCGATTGTATCTAATATCCGCAGCATGCTCCTCGATTCTCTGTCTAATGGACCTACATGTTTCTCCAATATAAAGAGTACCATAGGAACAAGGAACCATGTAAACTCCTTTCATCCCCTTAGGGTTAAGTAACTCATTCAACTATGACCATTTTATGAGAGGTAGTCACTAATTTCTCATGATATATGAATAGTCCACTTAACACTCATTCCATGGGGTGATGCTCATAGGGGTGATGTTCACATTTATGTAGAATTAACTTTTTACAGGTCATGATGAGGTAATGAACCATTGTTTTATTATCAATATGAATCAAAGCCAATGAACCATTGTTTTATTATCAATAAGAAATTTTGTCAACATTTTTACATGTGTGCTTAGTATGTATTTTATATTAATATGTGCAATTTATAATAGTTAAAGGATTGGTAAACATTTACATGTAAGTTAAAAGTAATATAGAACCCTACAAATGTTGTAGTGTGCATAAAAAGTTTAGAGTAATAAAAATAATAAAATTCAATTTGTTATATTGTAATTTTGTTTTTATTAATCAAATTATAATAATATACATATTGCATTAAAATATATAACATATAAGTAGCAACAATAAGTTAAGATCCATTTTACATTATAAAATAGAATACTAATTTTGTAACCATGTTTAAATTTAATTAATAAGCACATGAGAACTTTAATACTTACAATAAACTTACAATATAAAAAACCAACTTTCATTTCAGAATCAAAACCTTTTATAAATATTTTATTTGAATTCAATTTTATAACAATTTTTTATTAAATCTAAAAGAAAAAATGTTATAATTACTTATATAAATTAAGATCAATTTTACGATATAAATTAAAGTAATAATTTTGTAACTATCTTTAAATCTCATTAATAAGAAGCACATAAAAACTTAATACTTACAATATAACAAGAATTTTAACCATAGATATTCACCCCCACTTTACCATGGATATTATTAACCATACTATATTATGGCTCATCAATAGTGTATGCCCAAAAAGCACCTCTTATTTCTCAATCATAATGATTTATACATATTTTTTAATTTTATATTATTACATTTTTTGGTCACACAGTATGGAAGAGATGTTGTAATGTCATGTTATATTATGTTATCAAACATTTTGACCCACTAAAATTACATAAAAATAAAAATGAAAATAAAAAATAGAACACTTAGAACATTTTGACTCAGTGAAATACATAAAAATAAAAATTAACTAAAAATTTAAATTAGAAGGAATAAACATTGGGACACACAAATTAGAAGGAACAAACATTGGGACACACAAATTAGAATGAATTAGTTTTCTATGTGCTCTCGAATGAGAATCATGAAAACACTGTTTTTTGTGTTTTCCTACACACAAATTATAATGAATGACTTAGTTTTCTATGTGATCTAGAATGAGAATCATGGAAAGACTGTTTGTTGTGTTTTCCTAAGATACAAGCATCGGATTGATTAAGATTCCTAGGAATTGTAGGAAAACCAATAACACAATTTTTAAATAAACGGAGGTTGTCATATTTCAAGTATCTGAATATAGCATGTCATAAAAAACTTCATGGAAATGTACCTTCATAATAATGAGAACTGTATGAAAAGTTTTGTGCACGAGTAGAGGTTCCTTGTAGCTTCAAAAGTCATTCCTCTTTAATCCCACTCATGAAAACCGATTGATCTGATGCTTTCTGATCTCGACCTTGCCATCAAATATATGGATGGAGTGTCATTACTCGCAGTTATAGAACAAAGATAAGAAGTTTCTCCTCAACTCTAGGAGGTATAGAATATCATGTAGAAGAAAGTCTAGAAGACCAGGAAATTTGAGCTTGATGGTGCCAAAACCTAATGGTTTGATTTTTTAAAGTTATATGGAAATTTTTTCCTGATCAAGCAACCAAGAATCTTTCCATGAAGTAAGTGAATCATTGAATATGTCTTCAGTTACTCCAATGTTGCAATGTGCCCCAACATAATGAGCAGACTCGAGTTCTTTTATTTTCGCTTTGTAAGGTTTTTAAACTTTTCCTTCATTTCTTTCCTACTCAATTCTGTCTCAAGGAAGCTTACATGTGGAAGCATCATATACAATGTATATTAGACCTTTCTCCTTGAAAATGTCGGCCCCCTTGCCTCTAAAATTCTTCGTTCCTCTTCCTCTTTGGCCACCTCTTCCTCTAGACTAATATTATCCATGATTCTTATCTTTTTGTGAAAGGCATGCAACTTCTTCAGAAGACTAAGGAGTTTTCTCCTTCCCAAAAGCCTTCTCTCTTTCAGCATATTTCTCCTAAAGGGAGTTAAAGGTAATATCCTTAAGGTTGACACTTTCTTTCAATGACTCAAGATAATGTGAATAAGTGGGATAGAGTGCGTTGACATAAGCTATGAGAAGAATATATATTTCAACACCAATGGATTTTATGTCATGCATTATCGATCTTACTTCTGATGCTAAGGCAAGAGGGTCATCATTTTGCAATTCAAGATTGAACAAATTAATCATTAATTGAATAACTTCAAGTTCAAGGTGTGAGTCATACAATTCCTTCAACTTCTTTAAGGCTTCAAAGGGCATATGCCTTGCTATTCTTGTTTTCCCAAATGGAAACCCCCTTATTTGAAGTAGACTTTCCAAGTGCATTGTCTCCTTCACCTTCACAAATTACTTTCCACGGCTCATTAAAAATCATGATGTGTTTTATCTTATGGGACCACTCATGGTAGTTCTCCTTGCTAATGAGAACTACTCCCACTATGGATATAATTGAATGCATCATATGATCTAATTTAGCCTTAAAATAATTTGAATAATTGCAACAAAATGTCCATGTGTTTACTTGTGGTATGTTCATCACATATGAGACATGGTCTTTATATGTCATCCCATTCTATATATTATATAAAAATAAACACACATATAAATATATAATATATCAATGTATAATCCACGTCATTCAAAAAATTTCAACACACCATGTTTTTATGTGTCACCACACCATGCAATATATAATGCTAACACACATAATATATACAATACAACCATGTCACATATACAACCATATGTCAACTATGTTCAACGCATATATATACCAATCTTTGATTCATGGACAAGGATGAATGCATCATTCAACGCACTTCAAGGTATTCAACAAAGTTTAACACACCGAATAAAATGGTATTCAACGCACAACAACATAGTTCACGACCATTAAAAAAGGAACTCACTGTAGCATTTAAATAACTATCCATATGCACGACTTGTAAACCTCTCAATTCATTGCAAAAAACTTAAACAATGCATAAGATTTGCAAGGGTTACACACCATTGAGACCATAGTCACAACATGTAGAGATTCGACGGACATACATATATTCCAACGCATACGAACCAACTTGCATGAAATTTTTTTAACCAACACAGAGAAGGGATTGTGTCATTCCAATGCTTCAATAGGATAAATGCAGAGAGATAGGATGTAGCAGAGAATAATGGCGGGAAAATAAGAGCTAAAAATGCCGGAGGGAGCTAAAATGGGGTTGGCTCTGATACCATGTCAGGCGAGGAGTAACTCCACGAATGTGGTTGTGCATGCATTTGTATTAAGAGATCATTGATAAGATACATTGAAGGGAGGCTCTTGGAATAAATAAGCTAGTGTCTCTTGACCTTCCTTACTTTTTTATGTTGAGATTTTATGTATTTGGGGTAGCATCAGTTGTGCTCTAGCTGCGAAATTTTGTGGAGGGACTATAGTACACTTGATCTACAAGACCTAGAAATGGATTTGAGAAATTTCAGTTCGTGTTCAAGTTATTCAAACAATTGATTATTTTTAATGGATTTCCTAAGTCTAACTTAGGTAAATAAAATAATTAAAGTGAAATCGTTAACACATGTGTTGAAATTGTTTTAAGTCACATGAATGAAGGAGTATTTTAATCTTAGTCTTTGATGGATGAAGGGTTCAACGAAAAAGTACAAGAGAAAGGCTTGAGGGTAAATTGAGGACACACAATTGGTAGAACTGAGGAATAGATCTAAAATTCTAGGGTGGGTTTGCTAAGAATTTCCAGAGGGATTTCCTGCAGTGAGGGGTAGTATTGGCCAAGGGAATGTTCTGATTCTAGGGCCAAGAGACAGCAAGAGGTAAGAGGAGCAGATGAAGGACAATGCAGAGGGGCTCTAGAGCCACACAGTCTAGTAGGGACAACGGAGAGGCAGCTAGGGCCATGCAGGGTTGACGCTCGCCTAAAAAAGGCAGTGCAGAGGTTGTGTATACCCTCCAGGGGTGACGTAGGCCCTCCTAGGGCCACGTAGAGGCTGACGCAGGCCTTCTAGGGCAGCGTTGGGGCTTCAAAAGCTACAATGAGGATTTCTAGGGTCATATCTGTGCTGAGTCCTGTAAATCTCGTTTGAGGGTGTGGATCAATAAGATATTTTGCACTAGATCTTCAAGTTAGCTGCAGATTTTATATCTTTTATTATCTGTCTAGTTTTCCAAGTTTAGAACCCACATTTGTTATTCTCAGAACTACTTAATAAGAAACCCTCATATCTGTTGAATTGGTTTTCTCGCTTTGGGTTTTTCTAGGGACTTATGTCCAAAAATACATGTGTCACTTTTTTGCATGAGTGCATTATTCCGTAAATGATCTGCATGTGTAGGTTGTAGTTGTGTTTATTTTCAATATTTTTTGGATCTAATTTATGAAAATAACTTGTGTTAATTAAATCAAGTAGGAAGAAATAAACCAATACGCATAAGTATAATTTTCGCATGGTATCAGAGCGATAGCAGATCAAGCTGAATCTCCAGCAAATCAGCTAAAGAAAAAAAATTTCTACAGGGTGGCAGAAGAAGCAGTTGATCCAGAAAGGGCTTCTTTACAATAAGGAAAAGCAGATCCGGGAGACGGTGTTGAAGCTGCAGAAGGCCTCTAGGCTTACGCAGACCCTTTCCAGGGCAACGTAAGGACCGAGTCACCCAGTCTAGGGTTACGCAATCCACTTCTAAGCAGCACTGGGACTAAGCTAGGCCAGTCAGGAGGACGTTGTCCAATCACTTCTCTTGTTTCAAAATTTTTTTCCAAGATCTGGAAGTAGTGCTTCAGATCTTCAGTAGTCCTGCTAGGGTAGAGATTTTTCAGGTGCAGAAATGTGCCTAGCTAAGGAAACAAAGGCGGGAGGAAGACAGTCATTCAGAAGATCTGAGCCAAACAAATCTTAGAGTCGATGAGGAGAATCGGAGAATACTATCTGTTTGAGCTTTTGGTGGAAGATTTCCAGGAGGGAAATTATTTTTTCAGCAGAAGCAACAATAAGAGGGTTTCTAGTCACCAAGAAACCCAGATCTAGAGGGAAAAGTATTGTTTCTTTCAGATATGAGAAAATGTGGCTTGATATGGACTGCGAGATCAAGATATATTGGATGGCATGTCCAACTATGTTATCTAGATGACCATAATCCTCTCAGTTCTAGATGAGTATGGTCTCAAAGATCATGTACGAAAAAATTTCACTTTAGTTGTGCATAACAAATAACCCTAACATCAAAGATGGATGTTAATTTCCTTAGATCTATAGTTAGTGATCAGAATAAATGCTTAGAAATCCAAATCTACATAGTTAAAGACATTAAAAAAAGAATAAAAGAAAGATTTGCTCCATGCATCCAATGAACAAGACAAGAATGTTTTTAAAGAACTTTTGTATTATGACACCTCGGAAGGGAACATAGAAAGATGTTACTAGCCCCCCTCAATGGGATGGGTTCTTGTATGTCCTCAGCGCTTCAGATATGAGATCTCTCTCTCTTGATGGTGTAGGAAACCCAGACATAAATCGAACTCAAGGGGAGCTCACAAGAAAAAAAGCAGAAAATATGACAATGATGGAGGATCAAAGTGAGACCAAAAGTATAGATTTAGAGCGATCTTTAGGCAACAAAAGGTAGTGAAAGAATGGAAAAAACCTTCTATTTATAACAAAATATTGAGTTAGTCTATATATTGGTACATAATTAAAATATTATTAACCAAGTCTAGATCCAACTTTTATGGAATATTTAATTGTTTTTGTTGGAGGGAAAAGAAATTTGAATTTGGTAAAATCCCTTTATTTGTAAATAATAAATAAATAAAAGATTTATTTATTATTTTAAGAATGTGGTTAAGAAATAATTAAATAAATAATGATTTTTTCAATTATTTATAAATTATTTAGTTAAATTTAACAAGGAATATTATTTAAATAATGTTTTAAATAATTATTGCTAGAAAATAATAAGATAAATAATGTTTTATCTAATTAATTTTCTTGTTTTAGGTTAAATATGACGATTAATATTAATAAAACTATGGTTTAATTAATTATCCCTTGAAGAAAATCAAACAAATAGGGATTTATTCAATATTTCCTCGTGGGGATTTTTGTTTAGACCATAAAAAACTTAATAAATTATGGACTACTAAGTGATTTTTCATAGTGAAAGCAATTTTACTAGGGCAAATTGGTATTGCATTGTGTACTTTGGTCCATCTAATAGTAACAGGTTAGATGACAAAAAATTGGTGTAACATATTTCCCCCCAGAGTGCGAGCGTTAGGAGCTAATCGTATGACCAAAGTACATTGTAATAACTCAATCACTATACACCAAAGGGGGAGTCAAAGAGAGAGAGATATAAGGTAGACTACAGCGCGAGAGGACAAGACCCTAATGAAGCGAGAATTATAGGTGTGACAAGTCTCTTTTATGAGTGAGTACTTGTTCTACATGAGGCGGGGGAGGCATACCTATGCCCGCCGAGATAACAAAGTACAAATAATAATGTGTCTAGTAGACAAGGGACTGAACTATATAGTATATGCTGGCATAAACATGGGCTAGATAAAACATGATAATGGATCCCACATACATAATGTGCCTAAGACAACACCCATGACTTATACAATACTATCCGAGCACATGAGATATAAGTACAACCAAAGAGGCCCTGTAAAACAGGAAAGTGCTCTGAAAATCTGAATGATACATGAAAACTAAAGAGGCATTGCAAGCGGCTGAGGCCGGAACCATAAAATCTATGGAGCTGCATCCAAGGTTGTAGTATATAAGTCATCCGGGGATGTGGGGGGCTACTTGAAGGGCCACCCCCTCATGAGGTCTGAAACATCTCACACACACCTGGGAATCACCAGTACAATCTGCTGCATCACTAAACCATCAAGTATATGGATCCCGATCATTGCATAAGGAGCCGGAGTTGAGAAACAATCAAGTCAAAGGGAAATAAAGAGTCCATTTTCTTAATCTGAGGCACCGAACAAGAGTGGAAACTAGAGCCAAGGTACACCACCCTCTAGACCTGTCTTCTAGGATGAATAAGCTGATGTCGACAAAAGGAGGTCCACCATATGTGAGGCAATAAGGGATACTCAACTAAGGCATGAGATAAAATAGTAGAGAAACTTATAGAATGACACCAGTCATAATGGTGGAATGGGGGGTACTGAGTATCGAGCTAACGACTTCCCTTGTTAGAGCATAAAGGGCATGGATGACCTGGCAACTACTGACTTGACATCGGAGGGGTAGGGGACATTATGACTGAAGGCCACAATGTGCAACACGAGAGAGGAACAAAGCAATGAAGGATGTAGGACTGTGTCAGGATATAAAGGGACTCGGGACAGACTCCACAGATGCGATGATGACTCAATTCGGATGCTCTAAACAAGGGCGACTCTATAATGCTTCCACATAGAACAAGCCCGATGGGGACCATAAAAACATGAGTAAAAAATGGTTACTCATGATGAAAATTGACACGGGCATGGAAAAGTATGAAGGAAAAGTGGTGCCCCAATTACAAGTGTTGCAAGTGAAGAAATTCGATTTTGAGGAGTGGTGAAGAGACCCTTCTTGGATAAAATGTGTTCGGGTGAAGTATCAAATCACAAAAAACGAAAGGATACCCATTTGAGAGCTTGGTGAGAGATTCCCAATGGTTCTAATGGTTTGGAAAATCGAGTTACGATTTGGTCGCATCTAGCGAGGGAAAAATTTTGGGTGTTTCTTTTAATAAGGCACTTTCCCTCCAATGTGATTCATTTGCAAGTGTAGCTATGGTGAATGTAGAGAAGATAAAAGGCCCTAAGTCTTGCGGAGATCATAGTGGACAAACCAACCGTTGGAATCGAGATCCATAAGTTGTAGGTAAGAGGCCTAGCCATACTCTTTCAATTCAGTGGAATAAAGTTTTAGATTAGCCAACTAGAGCTCAGGAATAGACTGGGTCGCACTTTTTGGGGTTTTTTCTATGATGTGGGAAGCAGGTAATGGGCAAAAAATCTGCGACCTATCTCGGGAAATGACCTAAAAAGTGAGACTTGTCAGAGAAAGGGGGTGTCAGTGCTATTTTTGGCTGAAAGCTGGGATTTTTATGGTTAAGGGGCATAGGTGCCCCCATGCATGTTATGGTCATGCAAAATGTATTTATAAAAGTGGAATCTAAACAAATTTTTATGATGTAGTTCGCCATTTGTTTACGTTATGGTTATCTTCTAAGGGAAGAATAGATAGATACAGTTCGAGAAAGGGAATGGAGGATTACCAATCTCTTTTGGTACTGCATATATGAAGAAAATGGACTAAATTTCTAGGTTCGCATACTTGGTATCACTATCCCAAAGAATGGATTTGATATAATGAACTAGTGCTCGCCTAAAAAACACATAGGTTGTTCAAAAACCATGTTTAAGGGACTGGGTTGTAAGATGAAGGAATGATGAGGGATATCATCCCTAGAGTGATATGAAGTGATATGGGACTATAGAGGTTCTTCTAAATGGGGAATAATAATGATACTAGAGTCAACACGACCAGATGCACTAGGAGGGTTGTGGAGAATTGCTTCTCCTGGACTCTCAAATATGGGTGCCCCCGTACCCAAACATTGGGTGTCAACGTAATGGCCACAAGTTGTATGTGGATTGAATGCTTGGGTTCGATGTAAGGGGGGATAAATAAAGTTAGGGGTGGTGATTTCTTTCATAATGTCGTCATCACAATAGAAGATGGGGTTACTGGTGGAAGAAAAAGCACGTGGTGCAGCAAAGCTACCTAACTCATCATCATGACAGATGAGATTCACATGTGCATCGTCATGGGGGGTGACAGAAGAGCAAGCAGATAAGGAATCCACTAATGTTGAGCCCAGGGTGATCGCTGAAGGGAGTTCAAGCGAAACAGAAGGGGAAGTCCTAGAGTGTTCTTCCACCATGGATATCATAGATGATGACAGGTAAAGGATAATGGTCGTAGAATATGTCATCTCGACATTGGGAGGGGAATGTCAATGGGAGTAGATGTATCCTCAGGTTGGCCTGAAGCATACTGCATGAGGATGGGAGAGGCAGACTGGTTCTGTTCGGTCTCGTACTCCCGAACTACTTCCAAAGAGGAGCGGTAATGCTTGAGGCGGGGACAAAGGTGGGAATAATTGCCACAGAGATCACACAAAGCACATGGGTGGTTGGTGTGAATAGTATTGGGGTTCTTGGCTACATTCGTGGAAGAAATAGGGGTTTTAGGGACCTTAGACTCAGGAAATGTGACATTAACCATGGGCTTGATATGATGCAATTCAAGACAGTTATGGGTGGCATGATCGACAACAGCACAAAAAGCACATGGAGGGGTACGCTTTGGAGGCTGGGGAGGAGCAGGGGTTTTCTTGGTGACCTTATCGTTGGGTACCTTCTTACTGGCTTTTCCCCCCTCACTTGAAGCTTTCACAAGAGGAGTAGGTTTATGTTGAGGTGGCCAAGGCACAGAAGTAAAGGGAGGGGTCATGGCGACCGGTTGGACCGAGGTCAAAGCAGTATAAAGTTTGGGTTGACTAGGTGGGATAAACGTTGGGGGATCAACGTACCATAATGGGATCCCCAGGGTCATGTTAGGAAGAGACAAGGTAGCCATAACAGGTACCGAAAATACTCCAGGAGGGGGAGCTAGAAATAGTATCTGACAGAAGGGGTAATGGCCAGGTGGAACAACTCCAAGATGGTTAATACCAAGAGGAAATGTTCCAAGAGGGAAGATAGGCTCATGGATACTAACTACAGATGAGGGGCCTTGAGGAGGGGGTCCTGAAGGTGGAGTAGAGGTGCTAGGAGAAGGTTGTGGAGGGCGAGGCTGCTGACTAGTCGAACCAGTCCATTTGAGGTCAGACCGAAACGATTGCACCATGCAAACATTCAACGAGCTGGGATTAGAGATAGAAGGAGGGAGACTAGGGAATGAACCAAGCAAAGAGTATTCTTTGTAGGCTTTGAGTGAGACACTGGTTGGAGATTCGACTATTTGTTTATTGGCCACTGAAGAGATGATGGACTCAGGGGAGGTCTGAGACTTTGATTCGTAATATGTCAACTGGTCGATGGTGACAATCTTTCCGTTATGAGGAAATAAAATCTTATGGTGAATCGCAGATGGGACAAAATACATCGCATAATTTTAGCTACGACCCAATAAAATGTTGTAGTCTAAGGGGGCATTAATGACTTCTACGTCAACATAAACAGTGTTGCACGCAAGAGTAATAGGAAAATTGCAGAACCTTCCAAGGGGCTGGGAAGAGTGGCCATCCCACACTCGGAGGGTGACAGTGGAAGGGGCTAACTATGGGGATCCAAGTCACTTCCAAACCAAAACCATCATCACGCAGGTGGATGCCCCCTTGTCAATGATATAATGGGAGACGTTGGCATTCTGGATCTTGACAGGGATTTGGAAGGCGACAGATACCGAAAGGGGGGGATGTTCTAACCGGTCAACATTGAAGACAATAAAATGATCATCTGAAGGATCCCCAACATCCATGGCAGTTAGTAGAGCTTTTCATTTTGAAGGCATGGCTGGAGGACTTCCAATGTTCACATGGCAACAGGGGATTGCATAATTCATCTACTATATTATACGAGTGAGCAGCTTTACTGGAAGCAGCGTTTCGGCGTAATGGTCCCTTGGGGATCTTGGTATGAATCTATGCCTTAGGTTTAGGGATCAGTAAAGGACCATTTGGTGTCGAAAGAGGCTCTGTGGGACCCAAAGAAGGGTGCTCGGGAGTAGACGTAGTGGGGGCTTGTTGTACTAACGGGACTGAGTCTGAAGGTTGAGGTCAATAGTAATGGGTTGGTCAGAGTTCATCATGAGGATCTAGTAATCAGAGGTACTAGATGGAGGAGGTTGAGTGGCCGCATGAATTTCAGGGGTTTAGAAGCCACGAATCCTTGCTAGGGGAAAGGATTGGTAAACACAGCCGGTTGGATAGGGGCAGCATTGGGAGGAACCGAAGGGGAGGCTTAATATCCTTGGGATGTTGCTTGAGCTTCCCACATCTGACGCATCTGTGGTAAAAGAGGACAATCATGGGTGTAGTGACCATAAACACTGTAACAAGGACAAGGTTTGTTTGTGTGAACAAGCATGTCCTGCTTGGGATGAGTGCCCTGTTGCTCGGTTGTTGTGTTAGGTGCATTCCCTTAGGTATTTTTTCCTGGATTACCTGGGGCAGATTGGTTTTGGTTGCATTTCCTCTTCTTTTTGGAAGTATGAGGATTAGTCACACCCTACTATGCATACACCTAACCTTGAGGAGGTGGTGGCTTATATTGCGGGGGTTGATAAGGCAATGAAGGCTGAGGTTTTAATGCAGGAGGAGCAAGAGCACCAGGCTGCGGATACAGATAATAAGGAGGTTGGGAATCATTGGGGTAAATACGCTGGGAAAAAGTAGGAGGCATGCCGTATCCTAGATACATGCTACCGATGTTGGGTGCTAAAAGGTGCCTTTTAAAACTCGTATTTATCCCACATTAATTATCAATCTGGGCAAGTCCTCTTATTTTAAGAGTGTACATAGTATGTGCACCCTATAATCCCAGAGAGTAATGTTTTCCATTTCTTAGTACAGTGTTTCAAATACAAAAGTAAACGGAGGCTTGAAAATGAAATCTAATTACAACAATATGAAAATAAATGCTATAAAATCCAATCACTCACTCAGAAATCATCAGTCAAGGATGCAGTAGTAATAACTCTTTCCTCTAGCAACTGATGTAAATGAAATAAAACATAAACAAGATCCTCAATCTGAGAACGTAGGCAGCAATAACCAATGTCCTTTACAGTTGATGATCTTACACTCCACACTAAAGCAATTAAATGGAAATGGTAACTGAGCTAAATCACTAATGTTGCTAATGAAAATAAACTAAGCAAGCTCTCTGTAATACATTCAAAAGAAAAACCAAACTCTTGCAAAAAGGAATGAACAGTAAACTAGTTAACAGAAATGAACAACAAATCTATTTACTATAAATGAACAAAAAATGGAAATGAACAGCAAAATCTATCTAATGGAAATGAACAACAAACTCTATCTAATAGATTTAAACAACAAATTCTATTGAACAACAATCCGAAATGAACAAAAATCAGAACGGAACAACAAACGGAATGGAACAACAACTAGAATGGAACAACAGATGCTGAACAACGAAGCCCTGTTAAAGCATAACAAGATAAGTTATACAACGATCAAGATTCTTGTTAAATTGGAAAGGAACGACAACAGAATTCAACAATGCAACACACCAAGATTATAAGCAATAAAACAGTAAACTATTAAACTTGAAACTGTAATGAAAATAAATGCAAACCATCACACAACTATAATCGAAAGATAATAATACAGATGGCAAGTGGATCCACCAGGGTTGGGCCCTTTGCCACTAGTGGAGCACTGCCAAACTACTCCAGTATCAAATAATGGAACAACAGCTAAATTATGTATTAATCATATGTAGCAGAGTTTACAAGCAATCGTACTCTGTTTTAATTAACAAGAGTCGATGAACAATTCTGAAAATTACAACAGGAAATCTCTCCCTAATGGAAATACATGCTCTCCTTTTATAATCAGAAAGAGGAGAAAGTAAATAGTAAATGTGATCCCTCATTACAAAATTGGATTGTTCCCAATAACTTGATCAACAGGAAAATATATTTCCATCAATCATTCAACAGGAACAAGTCGAATTTGGTATTGCAATTGACATCATTTGGAAAACGGTTGCAACAGTGAATCTTGGAAAATCGTCCTTAGAGAACCTTCTGTTTCTCTTAATACGGACTAAAATTTAACTTGGTCCATTCTGGACAAAACCCATGTTTCGGATTTTCCAGATTCTTCTCCATTTGCCCAAAATGTCCAACGCAAAACTGACACTTCTTATTCCAACGAATTTATGAGTTGGAATATTTGATGATGAGCTGGAGATCAAATCTGCAATCTGGAAAATGTCTTGGAGGCTAAAATGGTGAGTGATGTTACAAAATATATTAATAAACCAGCATTGATAAAATCATGCATAATAATCATCAATTTATTAAAAATAAAGGAGAGGAAATAATATTTATCCATAAGAGCATAAATATTTATAAGATGAAATTGTATGATAAACCATGATAAATGACGTAATAAAGAATGGTAGAAATGAATGAAATAGGTATTAAAAAGTGATAATAATAAGGAAAAACTAGTGTCCCAACATACCCCCAAACTGAATATAGTGCATGTCCTCATGCAACCTAGAACTGAATATATTGCATGTCCTCATGCAACTCAAAGACAAAACCCATGTATTAACCAAGCAAAAAAGGCTGTTCATCCCAACTCATAAAATGGATGGAACAAATGATTTTTTCCTCAAATAATGAATATTCAATTTTAGCAATCTTGATGAAGGCGTAACAATTTTTAAAGTTGACGTTCAACTATATGTATATGAAGTTGCAGAAAAATGTGATATAAGTAACAACAAACTTCATTAACCATTTTATCAAAAATCAGATCGTTTTGATGCACGGATCATGAGATATAAACAAAATGGTTGTAGGTGATAGTGCATAATTTTGGAAATTTTATGAACTAATTTAGCGTGAAATTATTTGGGTTTGGGTATTTTAATGATACCTCTTTGTTATCCAGAAATCACAAGAATTCAGTTCATAGTTTTTAAAGATATATGCAAATCAATTTCTGCACTGTATAAAAATGAAATTGTATGCCTTAAATGAGAAAGAAAGTAGAAAACATCCATCATGTGTAGCAATTCCCCCCCTACCCCCAAACTGAAGAATTAGCATGTCCTCGTGCAATACTAGAAAACAAAGAGAGGTGGTTGCTACAATCTGTTGAAATCTATGGTTGGTGTAAAACAACATGGAATAAGGGAGGTGTTGAGAATAAATAAGAATATCAATGGATGATAAATAATATTACTGACATGGTCAAAAGAAATAAATGAAGGAAAGCAACACTCTCCCAAACTGAAATGACGCAAAGAGATCTTGGTTATTAGCCAAATCCCCTTGCGCGTAAAAAATTCGATCCTGAACCTATGGGTTATGGCCCACTAAGTCCCGTCGGAAGCGTTTTAAACTTTAAACCTTTTTATTTTTAAACCATGGATCTCTTTAAATATCGATCATCCCCTTAAGCACCATCGCAAGCATGCAATATAAGTCTAAAACCTCACAACCACAAGGTAATACAATACATAGCAATATATGGCTTTTAAAAAATAATATGGGCACCTCTATAAACATTGGCAATCGGCAATACGATTCTCAAAGTATTTGTAATCTCCATAGCCCGACGCGATGATAATTGGATACAATCGGCGATCGGAGATCGGAGATCGCCGATCCGATGCCAATTCAGTTTGCCACCGTTTCGATCTGATTCAATGGGAAATCAGAAAATCATAACTGTTAACAATCGGCAATCGAAAATGCCGATTCCATTGTCGGCTCTTCAAAATTCCCGATGCGACTCAATCGGACCCTATTCAACTTTAAACTTTGTTTTTAATATTTCGCGTCCGTTCCATTGTAATATTCAGCGATATATGAAGTCCTTTTCCCCGATCCGATATTATGTTACACAGAACATCATGCATCATTCCTCACGAATCTTCATACATAATGTTTAAACGATAACTTAGATTGCCATCGATCCTTTGAGTGATCGATGGTCGATCAATAAGCTCACAACACAGAATTAACTCAATTAACACACACCGGTGTACACAAAAATAGAACATATTTTCATATATTAGACAGAACAATTTACATTCCAGGCATTTTAGCCTTAGAGACAAGCTTGCTCTCAATTACATTCTGCCCACTCACAAATGCCTATCCATACTATAGACATATATCTTTATCGTTGTTACATTACATTTATATAAGAAGCGTTAGATAGGAAGGATCAATCAGATCCTTTCCTTATTTTTCTCCAACGAAAGCCCTCCATAATGCATGCATGGCTGTTAACAATAGTAATTCTATCGAGACATATCTGCGTTAAATCCACTTTAAATATGTTTTAAAACAGATTTCCCCTATTTTCTCCTTCAATTCAGCTCCTCTGATCCACGTACTCTTCGCCCTTCTTTAGATTCTTCTTTGATTAAGGGGGGGTTAGATACTCCTGCATCAGACTCCTGAGGTACAAAAAAAAAATTATGACCTCCTGGTCATATGCTTCTCCTTGTCCTTAGCAATTCTACTCACTGCATTCCTTCAGTGGAACTTCCTTCATGATCTTCTGTGAGCTGCAACCAACCTCTGGAGTAACAGTCTTTTCTGTTACACGATACCTCACCAAGCCCTCCTCACTCGGTCTTTTGGCATCCTTCTGGTTCTCTCCTCTGGAACCAATTGAGCACACCTTGCTCTAGGTTGCTGCAAATCTTCTCACCTTTCGCTGCCACCATCTATACGATAGTAAGACCATAAACTCTCCAGCTTTAGCACAACTGTACCTCTTTCCCCTTCTGCTTGCATTCTTCTTCCTTCTCGCAGGAAATTATTTCCCTGCTCTGATACCACTTGACGCAAAGAGATATTGGTTATTAGCCAAATCTTGGACCTGTGGGTTATGGCCCACTAAGTCCTGTCGGAAGCGTTTTAAACTTTAAACATTTTTATTTTTAAACCATGGATCTCTTTAAATATCGATCATCCCCTTAATCACCATCGCAAGCATGCAATATAAGTCTAAAACCTCACGACCACAAGGTAATACAATACATAGAAATATATGGCTTTTAAAAAATAATATGGGCACCTCTATAAACATCGGCAATCGACAATACGATTCTCAAACTATTTGTAATCTCCATAGCCCAACCCGATGATAATCAGAACTTTGTTGCGATGCCAATCTATGTCGCTCCGATCCGATACAATCGGTGATCGGAGATCGGAGATTGCCGATCCAATGCCAATTCAGTTTGCCATCGTTCCAATCTGATTCAATCGGAAATCGGAAAATCGGAACTGTTAACAATCGGCAATCAGAAATGCGGCTTCCATTGTCGGCTCTTCAAAATTCCCGATGCGACTCAATCAGACCCGATTCAACTTTAAACTTTGTTTTTAATATTTCGCATCTGTTCCATTGTAATATTCAGCGATATATGAAGTCCTTTTCCCCGATCCGATATTATGTTACACAGAACAGCACGCATCATTCCTCACGACTCTTCATACATAACGTTTAAACGATAACTTAGATCGCCATCGATCCTTTGAGTGATCGATGGTCGATCAATAAGCTCGCAACACAAAATTAACTCAATTAACACACACCGGCGTACACAGCAATAGAACATATTTTCATATATTAGACAGAACAATTTACATTCCAGGCATTTCAGCCTTAGAGACAAGCTTGCTCTCAATTACATTCTGCCCACTCACAAATGCCTATCCATACTATAGATATATATCTCTATCGTTGTTACATTACATTTATATAAGAAGTGTTAGATAGGAAGGATCGATCAGATCCTTTCCTTATTTTTCTCCAACGAAAGCCCTCCATAATGCATGCATGGTTGTTAACAGTAGTAAGTCTATCGAGACATATCTACTTTAAATCCACTTTAAATCTGTTTTAAAACAGATTTCCCCTATTTTCTCCTTCGATTCAGCTCCTCTGATCCACGTACTCTTCGCCCTTCTTTAGATTCTTCTTTGATTAAGGGGCGGTTAGATGCTCCTGCATCATGAAAGATGATATGTCTCTGAAAAATGGGAAGTGGTAAAGATGTGGAATGAATGATGATAAATAATGCTCAATGGATTTTCATGAAACTCTCCTAAATTCCTAATAAATCAGAAAATTATGCAATTTTATAGCAAGTCTTACCTTCGAAAAAAATATGGAATGACATGTAGGAACTGGCCTTTGCTGAAGCTAATGTAGGCTGAGTGGATACTGAAAGTGATGCAAAAGGTGGAAGTCATGCAAGCACATCATGTCTGCAGAATTGTGCGCGTTCGCGAGTTGTGCGAGTCTTTGCTGTTAGTTTCAATAGTGTGGTTGTACTGCGAATAGAATCCCCTCCCCCCCCCAATACTTGTTGTTCTCCTGTAACCAAATCACGATTCTGCATGCAATTTTCTTGAATCCACAGTGTTAATTTTGAAGAGAAATAGATAAGATGTATGCCAAAAGTTCGATCATAAAAACTTCTGTAGAAATATAGTATGAATATGGGGATTTGACCCACATGCAGGCATATTTAAAAGGCATCCGTGCCCCCCGTGAAAGATGATAGGTCGCCCTCGTCTAGCAAATAGAAGAGCAGCGTACTGCACAACAATTGTACAGCATGGAAAGTCACACATACTTGTGATATGATCAACAAATTATCGCATTACTGAAATCAATGCATATTTTGAAATCGTGAGTAGATATGGAAATGTTTATGTAATGATTCTAAAATAAGGGAAAATGACAGCTGATGTGAAAAAAGTACTTATGCGGTCATTATTCACATACCATTATGATCGATTTATAAATAAATTTCATGCATAAGAGGTTCCAAACAAAGGGTTTAGGAGCGTACTCTCATTTTATATTAGATAAAGATATAAGAAAAGGGTTTATCATTACTATTGATTTCTGAAAAATATGACTCCAATACTATTAGCAGAGCTATGTTGTCCGCAAGTGTCTATAACCTTGACAAAGTTGCTTTCTCACCCTTGGAACCATTATCCTTTATTTATGCCTAGGGAAGTGCTCTGTGACGTCATGATGGAGGCCACTGTGCTGGCTTGGGAACCAGATGAATCACAATGCCATTCACTAGGAAGGAGTGAAAGGTGGGCAGGTCGGCTCGTGATGAGACCTCTTGTTCCAAGGACTTTTTATTTTTCTGAGTTTTCCATTGAATCATATTCTTGGTGTGGTGGCCATAATGGGAATGCCACTTCAATGCTCCCTTATGATCATGGTAGACTGGCTCTTGATGAGACCCCCTATCCTCCATCTGTCATATCATATAATTGTTAGTAATCATATAGAGATTTTTTGTTTCCTTTTTTATGTAGCACTTCCCTATTTATGTATAGAGGATGGCTCAACACTCCTTAAGAGTAGGGATGGTGGAAGAAGTCTGAACATCTCAATAGAGAAAGTATGCCCTTATTATTATTCAATGAATAAAAATAAAAAAGAGTTATGAATATTTAAGGAAGAACCAACATGATAAAGATAACCGATCATATTAATTTTAGTGAAAATAAAGATAGCAAAGTGATATAGATGGTTGTGTCATTTCCTTTTCTTTTCACTACAAAACAATTTCTTAAAAATTACAATTTTTCTTGATTTGCTAATTCCAGTAACTTCTAATTTTTGTTTCCTTGCATAAATTGTACGTTTGCCTTTAAAAGAGTCATGAAGAATTCACAAAAATCCTCAAAATGTTGTTCTAAAACAAGAAAAATGCACTCAAAAAGTGTTGTTCCTTAGATGGAATAGCTGTTGTTCCTTAAGAGGAACAACAAAAACAATCTGTGAAAATGATGTTCCTTTTGAAAAGGGATAGCAAAAAAAGTTGGCAAAAAAACATGATGTTCCTTTTGAAAGGAACAGAAAAACAAGCGGGAAAAATGTTGTTCCTTTGGAAAGGAACAGCAAAAACAGGCAGCAAAAGTGTTTTTTTGCTGTTCCTTCTGAAAGGAACAGCAAAAACACGTGGAAAAAGTGTTGTTCCTTTTGAAAGGAACAGCAAAAACACACGGCAAAACTGATGTTCCTTTTAAAAGGAACAGCAAAACTGCTGTTCTTTTTGAAATGAACAACAAAAATAATCAACGGAAATGTTGTTCCTTTTGGAAGGAACAACAAAAAGAAACACACAAACGCACTGTTTCTTAAGAGGAATGGCTATTGTTCCTTAAGAGGAACAAAAAACAAATATAAGCACACAAGATTGTTGTTTCTTAAGAGGGACGGTTGATGTTCCTTTAATAGGAACAACAGTTGTTCCTTAAGAGGAACAACATGAAAAATAAAGGCACACAAAAAAATGTTGTTCCCAACAGCAAAGAAAATGCACGCAGAAATTGTTGTAGGGAACAACAAAGGAAAAAAATAGAGGAAAGAACAAAACTAGATTGTCTAGTAGGCAGCTCAGGAACAGAGTTGGGACAGTCAGTTTTTACAGAATTGGTGCTGCCGAAGAATTGCCTTCTGCAATTAAAACTTGCATGGTGGGGTCCTTATTGTGAAATTTCCAATGGAGCAGAAACTACAATTTGAAGGGATCAACACCTAAAACACAAAAACATAAAATAAATCAGAAAAGAAACAACACTTTATTAAGTTACAACAGCTATGGTGTTATTTCCTAAAGGAATATCAATCTGTCAATGGAAAAAAATGATCTTTTTGAAAAATGTTTTGGCAGCAGTGACATGAATCTTAAAATGGAAACCAATTCTTCATTTCTTCTATTATGAATCTATTAGGTAACGAACTGTATGAAATGCCTTTGTTTCACTAAAATTTATTTTAAGAATCGTTTGTCCATAAATTGACCTTCTTTGTTCTGTCAAGACCTGCAAAAAATGAGTGTCTACCTGCAATAAAACATTAAATCATGGAGAAAGAGAGGTGATCAGGCTCCCCTAATCCAAGAATTATGCAAAAAAACTAACAAGTAGTTACTCTGTAAAACAAATCCACGGACAAAATTAATTTATTACTTGCGGGAGAGCAATGGCCAATCATACTAACCAACAGTGTTTCAATTATAAATTCTTTGTTTTTCGTCTGATTTGAGTGATTCCAAAGCCAAATGAAATTGAATTCAGGGATATGTCTCCAATAGAAACATGTTGTAAAAATTCCATGTAATGGTATGTTAAATTTTCTTAGAACAACCTGCATAATAAAGTCATTTTCGATTTTCTAGCTTAGACCAACAGTTGATATTTCAAGCATAAATTATACGTTTGATGACGAATTAAGCTGATTCAAATTGGAAATGAAAGTAGATTCATTTATTTATCTCCAATAGAAATAGATGTCGAAGACAAGAAGAATTGATGGGTCAAATACACTAGTGAACAGCCGAGAAAACAAAGTTTCAAGAGTGCTGATTTATGATAAACATTCAGTATTTTGGTCTTAAATTCCTCATACGATATCGAAATCGAGTGATTAAAATTGAGTTGTAAACTATATTCATAGAGGAATATACCCTAGAAACAGGTTTTAAAAATATGGTCATTTAAGCCTCCAAAAACTGACTGTCCCAACTCTGTTCCTAAGCTGCCTACTAGACGCCCTGTCACTGTTTTGGTTATAAGTTTTTCGTTTCAAATCCAAATTGAGTGATTCAAATTGAGTTGGAAAGTAGAAATCAAGGGATACTTAGAATATAAACAGGTTTTAAAAATATTAATTTTTTCTCCCTCAAAACATGACTGTACCAACTCTATTTTCAGAAATTTCATCAAGCCCGCAAGCAAAAAAAATATGATATTCAAGCAATTTTTCCATATTGGTGATAAAAATGAATATGAGTATTTGTAGAATTGTTATTTTCAATATAATGCATCTACATACACAAATAAATTAAAATATTTATCACCGATGTTGATTTCCACAGTGTGTTGCAACAAAAATAACTATTTTTACAAAAATAAAATAATAAAAAAAATGTGCTTATTTTATTTTTTTACTAGCCTACTCTGATTTGGAAAATGAATATTATTATGTATAATAGTATTTCCAGTGTAACCATTTTCGAAATAAGGCTTCTATTATGTACATACCCAAATTTGAGAAATGCATGTTAATAAAAATTAGGGTATGAGAAGCGAACTTCCCTTGAAAATATGGTCCAAAAATTGTTGAAGCATGGAGTGATGCTACAAACAAATGGAGTGAAACCAATATTCAATGTATTCCTTACTTTATTGATTTCCCATAGCCATCAGATCATGAAGTTTTCGAGTGTTTAAAACAGCTTGTTGATGCAGGCTAGAAGAAACCTCATTTTCTTTCATAACCTCTACAATGTTTGGATTTGAGACATTCTGAATCTCAATATAAGTTTTCTCCAATTGTGCATGTGAGATAGAATGGGTGGGAAGGATGGCTAAATTTTGCAGTTCAACACTGTAAGCATGTTGTATTGTTTTGTTATGGTGAGGGTGTGGAATGAGTTGAGCAGGAAATTGTGTAGGGAATGGAGCATTTTGATGATGTGGTTGATTGGATTGAATGGATGATTTTGATAGGCAAGAAAGATGTTGTGGAAGAATTGGTGGAGAATATGGAGAATCTGTTTGTGCTACAAGATGAGGGAGAGTATTCATGCAATCATAAGATGAACCGTGCCAAAATTGTAGACAAGATTGGTGGTGGTTATATTGAGATTGGCATGGCTGCCCTAACATATGAGTATTCCATAATGGATTATGCAAGTAAGAGAATGGAGAAGAAGTATTTTGAACCATACCTGTAGGCCATGATTTCCATGGTTTTGACCTTGTTGCAGCTTCCGCATCTCTTTGATATGCTACTTCCAAATTAGATAAGGAATAGTGAGTATCTATGGGATGCTCCTTTCAGTAATGAGGGCAAAACACTTCATCAAATTCTTGATTTTTCTGAACCTACAAAACATTAAATTGTGAATTTAGAGAGCTAATAAAATCATATTTAAAATTTTCAAATAAAACATTGATTTCAGCTCTTATGTCTCTTGTTCTTGTAGTAAATTTGGAAAAGAAAGAAGAAACTTCTCTATAATTCTTACCAGCCTTGGAAATTCCTCTTGAATACCTTATGCACAATTCACAAACATCATCATATGATAAATGAAAAACATCACTTTTTCCTATCAAATTTAAGAGTTCTAAAAAATCATCTTTGATTCCTTTAAGAAGGATTGTTTTCGAATTCTCTTTTCCAAATGCTTATGCTTTGATTTTTGAAGGGTCTATTGAAATCGCTCTACATAGTCCTCCAAGCTTTCATCTTCCCCTTGTATCATACCGAAAATATCTTCATTGGATTTGCAATAGCCTTGGTACTTCTTCAATAATATGTTTTTCATGTCCTCCCATGTTTGGATGCAGTTCCCACCAAGGTTCATGAACCATCAGAGAGTTGCTACTTTTAGAGTAAGAGGAAACACTTTCAACCTTTGATCATTAGTACAATAATCATATTCTCTACAAAATACTTCAAACTCAAATAAGAATGTATCTGGATCTTCATTGGTCAAACCATGAAAATTTGGTAGAGACAATGGGGGAATTATGTGCATTTGTGTCACTCCTCCTAAATCTTTGATGGGGAATTCAAAAGTTGCAATGTGAGCCATTTCTTACCATAATAGAAGATGTTCTTCATGTGTTTCTTTAAGGATCCTCCTTTCAATGTTCCTGTCAATTGGTTAGCGAAATGGGTGGTGCTTACATCACCACTCGAGTGGAATTACAAATTTTTTTCAAAAATTCTACCTCTAAAATTCCTACGCAATTTTGCTGAAAAGCGGGCAGAGGAGCAAGAATTTTACTTGCTCGTTATGCAGGTTCTTACCTTCTGTTTTTAATACCCAATTCTTTCAGAGTAGACAAACATCAAACATACATCACTCTTTGTGAAATGGCAACATTCTCCTCGGCAACGACGCTAAAATTTTGGTTGCTAAAAGGTGCCTTTTAAAACTCCTATTTATCCCACATTAGTTATAAACTCAGGCAAGTCCTCTTATTTCAAGAGTGTACACAGTATGTGCACGCTATATCCCAGAGAGTAATGTTTTCCATTTTGCAGTACAGTGTTTCAAATATAAGATTAAATAGAGGCTTGAAAATGAAATCTAATTACAACAACATGAAACTCAATGCTATAAAGTCCAATCACTCACTCAACAATCATCAGTCAAGGATGTAGTAGTAATAACTCTTTCCTCTGGCAACTGATATAAATGAAATAAAACATAAACAAGATCCTCAATCTGAGAACGTAGGCAACAATAACCAATGTCCTTTACAGTTGATGATCTTACACTCCACACTAAAGCAATTAAATGGAAATGGTAACTGAACTAAATCACTAATGCTGCTAATGAAAATAAACTAAGCAAGCTCTCTGTAATACATTCAAAATCAAAACCAAAGTCTTGCAAAAAGGAATAAACAATAAACTAGTTAACAGAAATGAACAACAAATCTATTTACTTGAAATGAACAGCAAATGGAAATAAACAACAAATCTATCTAATGAAAATGAACAACAATCATGAAATGAATAGCAAACTCCATCTAATGGATTTGAACAGCAATCCAAAATGGAACAACAAATGGAATGGAACAATAATTGGAATGGAACAGCAGATGCTGAACAGTGAAGCTCTGTTGAAGCATAACAAGATAAGTTATACAGGGATCTAGATTCTTATTAAATTGGAAAGGAACGACAACACAATTCAACAATGCAACACACTAAGATTACAAGCAATAAAACAGTAAACTATTAAACTTGAAACTATAATGAAAATAAATGCAAACCATCACACAACTATAATCGAAAGATAATAATACAGATGGCAAGTGGATCCACCAGGGCCGAGCCCTTTGTCGCTAGTGGAGCACTACCAAACTATTCCAGTATCAAATAATGGAACAACATCTGAATTATGTATTAATAATATGTAGCAGAGTTTACAAGAAATCGTACTCTGTTTTAATTAACAAGAGTCGATGAACAATTCTAAAAATTACAACAAGAAATCTCTCCCTAATGGCAATACATGCTCTCCTTTTATAATCAGAAAGAGAAGAAAGTAAATAGTAAATGTGATCCTTCATAACAAAATTGGATTGTTCCCAACAATTTGGTCAGCAAGAAAATATATTTCCATCAATCATTCAACAGGAACAAGTTGAATTTGGTATTGCAATTGACATCATTTGGAAAACGGCTGCAACAGTGAATCTTGGAAAATTTTCCTTAGAGAACCTTTCGTTTCTCTTAATATGGACAGAATTTAGGCAAACCGTTCTTCAAAAAGTTAATTTGGTCCGTTCTGGACAAAACCCATGTTTCAGAGTTTCCAGATTCTGCTCCATTTTCCCAGAATGTCCAATGCAAAACTGACACTTCTTATTCCAGTGAATTTCTGAGTTGGAATATTTGATAATGAGCTGGAGATCAAATCTATAATCTGGAAAATGTCTTGAAGGCTAAAATGGTGAGTGATGTTACAAAATATATTAATAAACCATCATTGATAAAATCATGCATAATAATCATCAATTTATTAAAAATAAAGGAGAGGAAATAACATTTATCCATAAAAGAATAAATAGTTATAAGATGAAATTATATGATAAACCATGATAAATGAAGTAATAAAGAATGGTAGAAATGGATGAAATAGGTATTAAAAAGTGATAATAATAATGACAAACTAGTGTCTCAACAACCAGGAGGGGGAAAAGTGCTGGAGGAACTGGCTCCTCTCCGAGGGAAACCATAACCCATGGGAGGATGAGTGCACGGATGAGAAAGGTCTCCAACGATACCATCAGCGACATGGGATGCCCCAGGTGCATTGGCACCACCTGGTCTATGGAGATCAAGTAAGACGGTATAAACATAACCAGGAAGTGCGTAGATCATGTCATATTTCAACGCAATCTGAAGGGTAGTTTCCTCGGACTAAGGGAAGTGATATGCGACATCTTTGCCAATGGCAGGCAAAAGGGATCTGAGAAACCAGTCCATGTAGACACAGTCTTCGAAGGTAGGGGCTCGACATAGGCTCTTTCTTCTCCTCCATTGTACAGACCTCTGAACTGTGTTACAATGAGGCTTGAGGGCCTATTTATTATGGAGAAACAATGGATAACTCTAAACATCTAAAAACCTAACCCTAGGAGATGAAGCACCAAAACTATGGGTCCTGTTTGGGTAAATTGGTGTTTCAACTTCCTGGGGATGTAACTTCGGCATACTATCTCTGTTTTGGGCCTCAAAATGGCTCCAGAAGTTCAGGGCCCAAAAAACTGCTAAAATTAGTAAGTTGTGAAAAAAAATGAAAGAGACAATGGTGGGGCCCCAACTGAAATAGGTAGGTGGACACCAATATCCACATGGATCATTCCTCCCCCCTTAGGAAGCAATGGTCCCCATTGTGTTGAGTTCCTCCATGAGATGAGTAATCGTATGTTGAACTTGTTCCCTAGTGAACCACTTGCCTTGGTGTAGAAGTTGGCAAGCTTTGAAAACCTGATACAGTTGGATCTTCTGTTGGCGAGTGTTCTTGATTTTCATGTCCATGATACAGTCTATGGTGGCCTGTTCCATGCAGTCTGGGTTTAAATATTTTGATGTGAGTTCTTCTGTAATGTCAGAGATATCCAATAGAGGTGGGAAGTAGGGACACAGGCGGTCTACATTGAATACTGGGTGCAGACCAAGAAATGGTGGAACACTGAGCTCAAAGGCATTGTTCCCTACAGCCTTGGTAATGGTGTATGTCCCATATCAGAGTGGGAGAATCTTGTGGTGGGGTCCAGTGAGGCGCTCCTTCTACAAATGTAGCCACACTTTTTTTCCCACCTGGAAATTGTGTGGCACCAGATGTTGATCATGTCGTTGCTTGTACTTAGCATTGGCTCTATCCAGTATGTCATGAACCTGTTGGCGAATGTGTTGAATGTGCTCGATGAAGTTTTTTGCTTTGTCAGCTTCAGACTGGACATGAGTCGAATCGGCCTGAGTAGCTGCAAATGGCATGGCTACATCAATGGGACATAGTGGTTGGAATCCCAAGCCCACCTGAAAGGAGCTATGGCCGGTTGAGCTGTGGAGAGCCCGGTTATAACTGTTTTGTACATAGGGAAGGCTCTCATCCCATGTGTGTGGATGCTTTGAATTGTACATGTGCAGAATGTGTACAATTATCCTGTTGACGACCTCTGTTTGGCCATCAGTTTGGAGATGGAAAGTTGTGGACTTGTTGAGCTTGGTGTCCAACATTGACCAGAGGCTGGACCAAAATGTGCTGAGGAACCTACTGTCATGATTTGATATGATAGACTGTGGGATCCCAAAATGTACCCACACTCGTTCAAATAAGAGTTTAGCAGTGGCTTCTGCTGTGATATTCTTCTTGCAGGCTGTCATAATGGCCATCTTTGAGAATCTATCGACGACCACGAAAACACAGTCATTTCCATGCTTAGTAGAAGTAAGGCCTGACATGTAATCCATGGAGATGGATTCCCAAGGTCGACTAGGGTTAGGTAGTGGAGTATAAAGCCCTTGCTTCTTCATGGTTGGTTTGGCAATGACGCAAGCAGTGCAGGATCTGATGTACTTCCCGATATCTTGTTGAAAGTTCGGCCAATAGAAATAATTCTACAGTACTGCCACTATTTTCTCGACCCCAAAATGCCCAGTGACTCGACTGTAGTGCGCTTCCCATATCATCTTGGCACGCTCGCTTGAAGGAACAAAAAGGTGTCCCAGGTGACATATTAGTGCATCTTGGAGGTGAAAATTTGGAACTTGCATACCCCCCAAGAGTGCTTTGTATGTGTAACTGAATTTTGGATTGCTCTTGTAGAGAAGCGGCCAATCAGAAGTCTCATGCCCACAAGAGTTGAGAAAGGTGGTTATGGCCATGATCGATGGTCGGCTGAGGCAGTCTGCAACATTATTGGCACTACCCTTCTTGTACTTGATGTTCAAATGAAATTGTTGCAGATATGTGGACCACTTCTGATGGCGATCATTCTGCAACTTCCCTTGTGTCTGTATGAACTACAGGGGTCAGTGGTCTGTGTGGATGATTGTCTCCTTCCCCAAAATGTAATGCTTCCATTGTTGACAAACCTACACAATGGAATACATTTCTTTGTCATAAGTGGGATACTTTCGAACTGTGTCGGACAATGTCTCACTGTGATATACCACTGTATGCCCCTGTTGAGTACCCCAATAGCATAGTCAGAGACATATGTCTCGAGCTCAATTGGTTGTTGCAAGTCTGGTAATGTGAGCACTGGGGCAGAACATAAGTGATGTTTCAATTCTACGAACGCCTTCTGTTGAGATTCCAACCAACAAAATTTTTCTTTCGCTCCTCCCTTGGTGACTTGACTTAAGGGCCAAGTGGTATGAGAGAATCCCAACATGAACCTGCGGTAGAAATTAGAAAGACCCATAAAGCTGCGAAGCTCTGTTAGGGTGGTTCGGGCTGACCGATCCCGAATAACTTAGATCTGGGCTGGATCCACATGCACCCCCCTTTCATCAATAATGTATCCCATGCCAAAAGTGCACTTCTCCAAATTGGCACACAACTTGTGTCACCGTAGTGTTTGGAGGACTTCTCGGATGTGGTGGAGGTGCTCTTCCCAAGTCCGGCTAAGGATCAGAATGTCATCCAAGTATACCACTACAAATGAGTTGGTGAATGTATGCAAGATGTCATCCATCAACATCAAGAAGGTTGTGGGAGAATTTGTCAATTTGAAAGGCATGACAAGCCATTTGAAAAGGCCCTCCTTGGCTTTGAAGGCAGTCTTCCACACATCAGAGGGTTCGATTGGTACCTGGTGATACCCAGACTTCAAGTCGATCTTATTGAAATATTTTTCCCCTTTTAGTTGGTCCAAAAGGTCATCAATCCGTGGGATCGAGTACCTATTCCAGACAGTGATCTTGTTCAGCGTTTGATAATCAATATAAAGTATCCAAGTCTCATCCTTCTTTTGTACCAACACGATAGGGCTCCCACAGGGTGATGAACTTATCCGGATGTGACCTTTCTCCAGCAGCTCCTGAATCTGGCTCTTGATTTCATCATTCTCTAGAATAGAGTGCCTATAGATCGGTCCATTGGATAGCGGCGCACCTGGGGTCAGGTCAATGGGGTTCTTAACCTAACAATTTAGAGGCACCCCTGTGGGTGAGGTGAAGATGTCCCTGTCCTCCTCCAAAACCTTGACTATTTGTTGTTGTCATGCAGAGGAGCCATGTCTGGAGGTTGTAGGCACAGTCTTCTTCTTTCCCTGGGGGTGGATCATTAGGAAAATAAATTTCCTGGTTTGGGAAATGAGCTTACTGCATTTTTTTGCAGTAACCAAAGAGATAGTGGGAGGTGGTGGTACCTCTGGTATCCTGTACAATCTATTTCCCAAAGTAACAATAACAGCGCGAGGCCAGGACTCATACACAGCATGTCGCTTCCACAAGTATGGTTGGCCTAATAATACATCAGAAACATCAATAGGAGCAATGTCACATAATACCTCATCCATGAAGGGCTTGATGCTATAGGGAAGGCGACACTGCTGGCTGACGCGGAGATCTCATCCTTCCTGAAGCCACTCGATGGTGTATGGTTGTGGGTGCGTTGTGGTCAGCAAGTCCAACCACTTCACAACATCTGCTGAAATGAGGTTCTTTTGGCTCCCATTGTCGACAATGAACCGTATCATGGAACCCTTTACCCACATCTAGGAGTGGAAGAGACACTCTGCCTCCTCTAGATCTTCTGGTTCCTCCTTATGGATCTTCATAGTGGCAACAGTGGCGTTGGGCTCCGCATCAATAATCTACTTCCCTTTGTCATTCACCTTGTCAGATTCCGATTTAGAGTCGGAGCATGCATCTGATTTAGAAGCCCTCATCTCGGCCACTAGCGACTGCTTGGCCCGACACTCACTTGTGTTGTGAGTGGAGCTCTTATGGAACACACACCACTTTCCCATGTCCTTATCTGGCTTCGTGGTGTTGTTCTTCGCTTGTGTCTTTGGCAAGTTGTCTTGGGCTACCATGCCTTGGCTTTGTCCTTTGTTCTACATTTTTGGGGCACCTTTCCCTTACTATTGATTCGTAGATCCAAAGTCTCGCTTCTTCTTTTTGAATTTCTGCTCAATCTTGGCAGCATACCGGTATACCGTACCAAGCGAGGAGATGTCAAAGAACTCCATTTCCTCTTGAATGTATCTGTGTAAACAACCGCAATACTTTAGCACCAAATGTTTCTTTGAATCTTTGATACCCAACTTTGTGCGCAGGGTATGGAACATATTCATTAGCTCATGCACATCTTGATCCCTTTGTTGCCGCAACATGGTCCATTGTATGTACTTGTCCTCATAGCTCCCCACGGGATAGTATTGTTCCTTGATGGAATCTTGGAAATAATTCCAAGTGGGTACGGCTGAGAATAGAGAGGGTTTTGTCTCGTCCTTTTTCTCATAGTAGGTTTCCCACCAGTCCTTAACATGGGGGGTAGCTTTGTGGAGTGAAAAAATAATCTTCTTCCGGTCGGAAAAGTCATGAACCGAGAAATATCCTTCTAATAGATTCAACCATCTATCTACGGCATCTACATCTATTTGACCCTCAAATATGGGAATGTCAAAGTTTACTTGTACCTTAAAGGGAGCCGCGCCTCTAGAGTGGCTGCTGGATGCAGATGCGCCGCCAGTGGGCAGTCGTTAAAGGATCTGGGCAAAGTTATCCATCATCACGTTCCTTTGTTTTTCGAGGCCCTCCTCGCGCAACATTTTGATAGGATCTCTTGCTCCCTCATCTTTCTTTTTGTCCCCCATGGGTGTCCATTGAGGTTTGCGACGCTGATCTTGCAAAGGTTCCACTAGATCGAGCCTTGACTCCTTATACCCCGACCTCGCTGGGGACATGCAAAGAAGGATTGAGAAAAAGCAGACTGCTTTGATACCACTGATCCAGATTTATGCAGGAACGCAACAGAATACAGAAATAACCATAAACATAGAAATACAGCGGAAATAAGACTTCATTTCATTAATATCAAATCACAGAAATATTCTTACAAACATGGCGGAAATAAAGTAGCTAAGGTGTTGGTAGCAAATATTTGAGAAGAGATGTGGGGGCTATAGACCTCTGAACTGTGTTACAATGAGGCTTGAGGGCTTGTTTACTATGGAGAAACAATGGAGAACTCTAAATGTCTAAAAACATAACTCTAGGAGATGAAGCGCCCAAACTATGGGCCCCATTTGGGTAAATTGGTGTCTCAACTTCCCGGGGACGTAACTTTGGCATACTATCTCTGTTTGGGACCTCAAAACGGCTCTAGAAGTTCAAGACCTGAAAAACTGCTAAAAATAGTAAGTTGTGAAAAAAACTAAAAGACACAATGGTGGGGCCCCAAGTAGAATAGGCGGGTGACCACCAATATCCACCTAGATCAAATCATCACATTGTTTAAGTTTTCTAGGAACTGTAGGCAAACCAGTAACACCATTTTTAAACAAACGAAGGTTGTCATAGTTCAATTATCCAGATATAACATGTCATAAAAGGCTTGATGGAAATGTACCTTCAACATAATGAGAACTGTATGAAAATTTTTGTCCATGAGTAGAGGTTCCTTGTAGCTTCAAAAGACTTTCTTATTTTATCCTAGTCAGGACAAGTGAGTGATATCATGCTTTTCTGACATCGACCTTGCCATCAAATATATGGATGGAGTGTCCTTTCTAGCAACTGTAGACCAAAAATGACAAGTTTCTCCTCCACTCCAAGAGGTATAGAATATCATGTAGAAGAAAGTCTACAAGACCAGGAAATTTGAGCTTGATGGTGCCAAGCCTTGATGGCTTGATCTTTGAAAGTTATATGGAAAGTTTCCCATGAATCAAGCAACCAAGAATCTTTCCATGAAGCAAGTGAAGCACTGAATAAGTCTTCAGTTAATCCAATCTTGCAATGTGCCACAACATAATGAGAAGACTCAGGTGCTTTTACTTTCCCTTTTTCAGGTGTTTTACCTTTTTCTTCATTGATTTCCTACTCAATTTTGTCTCAAGGAATTTTACATGTGGAAGTGTCATCTCTATTGCATTGTATGCAATGAAGATCAAACATTTCTCCTTGGAAATGTCTGCCCCCCTTGCTCTAAAATTCTTCCTTCCTCTTCCTCTTCAGCCACCTCTTCCTCCAGAATAATCTTATGCATGATTCTTATCTTTTTGTGCACGACACACAACTTCTTCAGAAGACTAAGGAGTTTTCTTCTTCCTAAAAGCCTTCTCTCTTTCAACAAATTTCTTCTCAAGGGAGTCAAAGATAATCCCCTTAAGGTTTCCACTTGATTTCAATGACTCAAGATAATGTGAATATGTGGGATACAGTTCCTTGACATTAGTTATGAGAGGAATATATATTTCAACACCATTGGCTTTTATGTCATGCATAATCGATCTTACTTTTGATGCTAAGGCAAGAGGGTCATCATTTTTCAATTCAAGATTGAACAAATTAATCATCAATTGAACCACTTCAAGTTCAAAGAGTGAGTCATACAATTCCTTCAACTTCTTTAAAGCTTCAAAGGGAATATGTCTTGCTATTCTTGTTTTCCCAAATGGGAAGCTCCTTATTTGAAGTAGACATTTCAGGTGCATTGCCTCCTTGACCTTCACAAATTACTTTCCACAGCTCATTAAAAATCATGACGTGTTTTTATCTTCTGGGACCACTCATGGTAGTTCTCCTTACTAGGATAACTACTCCCACTATGGATATAATTGAATGCATTATATGATCTAATCTGGCCTTAAAATAATTTGAATAATTGCAAAAAAATGTTGATGTGTTTACTTATGGTATTTTCATCACATATGGTACATGGTCTTTATATGCCATCCCATTCTATATATTATATAATATATCAATGTATAATCCACGTCCTTCAAAAAAATTTCAACACACCTTGTTTTTATGTGTCACCACACCATGCAATATATAATGCCAACACACCTAATACATACCATACAACCATGTCACATATACAACCATATGTCAACAATGTTCAACACATATATATACTGGTCTTTGATTCATGAACAAGGACAAATGAACCATTCAACGCAATTCAAGGTATTCAAGAAAGCTTAACACATGAAATAAAATGGGATTCCACGCACAAAAACATAGTTCACAACCATTAAAAAAGGAACTCACTGTAGCATTTAAAGAACTATCCATATGCATGACTTGTAAATCTCTCAATTCATTACACAAAACATAAACAATGCATAGGATTTGCAAGTGTTACACACCATTGAGACCAGAGTCACAACATGTAGAGATTCAACGAGCATACATGCATTCCAATGCATACAAACCAACTTTCACGACAGTGTTTTAACCAGCACAAAGAAGGAACAATGTTATTCCAATGCTTGAATAGGATCAATGCAAAGAGACATGATGTAGTAGAGAATAATGGTGTGAAAATAGGAGTTACAAGAGCAAGAGGGAGCTAAAATGGAGTTGGCTATGATACCATGTTAGGCTGGGAATAACTCCATAAATGTGGTTGTGCATGCATTTGCATTAAGAGATCATTGATAAACACATTGAAGGGAGACTCTTGGAATACAGATTCTAGTGTCTCTCGACCTTCTTCATTTTTGTATTTACAATATTTATATAATTTCCCTAATCCAAAAGATTAGGTGCCAACTCTTATAATAAACCTGCCTATATCCATCTTAACTTTAGATCTATCAAGCACCGAGAGCGATCAAATCTCTAGAGGTGAAAACCTCTTTTTTGAGTTCAAAACTTGAGGAAAGGTTTGCACCTCTAAATATTTGATCCCTCTCGGGGCCTGATATATCTAGCGTTAAGATGGATCTATGTTGGTTTTTTACACATTTAGAAATAGATTCTTGAAATCACTTTGTTTCACAACAAAAATCAAATCATTCTAATTTGGTGGTCTTTCGCCCAAGGCAGAAATTAAATCATTCTAATTTGGTGGTCTTTCGCCCAAGGCAGAAATTAAATCACTCTAATTTGGTGGTAAGAGTGATTCATTACACATAATCACATCCATGGAGTGGAAGTAGATGAAAAAACAAAAACAAAAAGGTAGAAAAAAAAATGTAGGAGTAGACGAAATCAAACCGAAAAATCTAAGGGCTAAAAAAAAAGGTACAAAAAAAAATACTAAAAATCCAAGGACAAAATCAAAAAGATAGAAAATAAATAAAATGCAGGAGCAGAGGAAATCAAACCTAAAAATATAAGGCATTTCTTACTATGAAAGCCTTTCCCACAAATCTAAGGCATTTCTCACTATGAAATCCTTTCTAGAAAATATTATTTTCCACTCCTCACAGCGCCCCCACAAATCTAAGGCATTTGGTACTGTGAAATCCTTCCCCACAAATGTTATCTAGGGCATTTGGTACTCTGAAATCCTTTCTCAAAAATATTATTTTCCACTCAGTACAACTCCCCAAATCCTTTCTCACAAATTTTATTTCACTCTTCCCACTCTCATAGAGATGCTTTCTCACAAATACAATTCAACACTTTATTTGAGTTAAATTTATATATTAGGGAGAGAAGTGATTTTTCATTAGGGCTGGCATTATATTAATTAGATTAAATTTTGAATATTAAATGTTAAACATTACATTTTCATTTACATTTATGTTTACGTGTTTACTTGAGATAGTCAATGATGCAGTGTACTCAAATACAAACCTCTAGTATCCAAATTAATTAAATTAATAATATTAATATTAATATTATAATTAATAATAATATTAGTATTACACTTTTAATATTAATATTAGGGTATTTGGCCCTTAGGCTTCACCTAAATAAATCATTTTATAAAGAGAAGTATGGAGTAAATATAAAAAGAGTGTTTATTTTTTATTTATATTTATATTTATTTGCCATACCTCCTTTATTTACCATGGTATTTGGCCCATAGGCTTGGTATATACTTAAATGTTGATTTCTAATCATATTTGATATATTTTAATGTATTTAACAAACCTGTGCATACATCTTTTATATTTATTTATTTACCATACTTCTTTTATAAATGTGGTATTTGGCCCATGTTATTAATAATAATTTGTTCCATTGTATGTGGCCCATAGCATTTAGCCCATGGTCTTAATAAAAAAAATTTCCATGGTATTTGGACATGATATTTGGCCCATAACCTTCACCTAAATAAAACCCCATTTTTTAGTTTTCTTAAATATAAAAAGGTTTATGGAGTATATATAAAAGGGGTTTTATTAATTTACCATCCCTCTAGTCTTTTTAAATTTTTATTTATTTACCATACCTATAGAGTAAGTATAAAAAGAGGTTTTATTTATTTGCCATACCTCCAATTTATTTATTTTCCATACCTCAGTAATTATAAAAAGATGTTTTCTCCCTAGATGCGGGTGATAGTGGAAGCACGTATGAAAATAGTCTCTCCCACGCTCCAGATGATGAATATCTGCAACACATGCCTTCACTTGAAGTGGATCCACACTCCTACAATAATCTGCATAAGGTGACAGAGGCAAGGCATCATGAAGATACGCAACGCCAGAAACCTCCCCTCAGGGGTACCTCTCAGCTACAATCATATGAATGATCTCTCCGGATGGATATGATGCTCTTCCCTAACTCGAAGTACATGCTTCCTCATGAAAATTGTTGCAGTATGCAGCTACACGTGAGTCATAATAATTCTCAGCATCTTCGCTCTTCGCATGTGCCACAAGCCTACAAAAGGGGAGGCCCTTCCACATAAAGCTTACCCATAGTATCCTATTCAGGGCACATAGTATCCTCTTTTTAGTTAAATCAAAGGTCAAAAGCTTACCCATAGTCTTTGCACCAAGGAAACTTCCATTGTAAGTGAGGGTTAGGTTTGTTGGATAACAGAATCATGTTGGTCAAGTGAGAAATGAGAATGAGTTGGAGGATTGTTGCTTGCTTGAGGTAGTTACCCAAGTAATCCCAAAGCCATAATGATTGTCAGAACAAATTGACAATCAACAATAGATCTGTAGGCAGATGCCCAGGCAAGGTATGCCAAGTGCCATGGAATAATCCAAAAAACATGCAAGGTGCCATGGAATAATAATAAAAAATAACACTAAATGGGTAGGTTTTTAAGAGATGAAACCTACAACACTCAATCCTATTTGAAAATGCAAATACAAATATAATTAGCACCACAATTCAATCATAAGATGTGCTCAAATCCAATATCATAGTAATTACATCAATCACAAATATAATCTTTACCTCTTAGTAATAAACTCCTAACATTTTTTACTGTCTTATATAATATAATAAAGACTAATACTTTTAGTGATTAACCCAAAATAAAAACCAGTATTTATTTGTATTATGTGTGTTATATAAAATATGATAAGCTTATATAATATAATAAAGACTAATACTTCTAGTAATTAGCCCAAAATAAAAACCAGGATTTTATTTTTATTATAAATGTGTTATAAGATGAATAGATCTTAAGAAAAACCACCACATTTCACATTCCAATTAAATGTATTTTTTAATAAAATTACGTCATTTCAAATTCAAAATAATTAACTATACAATCATGTGTCTTATAAATTGAAAGGAAAAATTGTCAAAATATTTATTTACATAATTTTTTTTTAACGATTACAAACACATAACAGAGTATAAGCTAAAATTATTTATCATAAAATAAAAAGAAAATTCAAATTAAAAGATAATTTCTCAAAATAGTCATTTACATCACTTGTTCTATCACATGTTTCTCCATTTTAAAATGGAAGAAATTCATTTAAAAAAACACACACATTTACATCGCTTATTTTATCACATGAAAAAAACATTTAAAATTTGAGGAAATTCATTATAAAAACAAACACATTTACGTTATTTAAATAGCATTTTAATATGAAAATAATTCGTCAAAATTATTAAAGTAATTTTATAATCACATTTTAAAAAACAACACACATTTCAGAATAGCGAAATTCATTAAAAAGGTTCTTTAAAATGGAAAATGTTCCGCTAAGAATAGTCTTTAGTGCAATTTTTTTGAAGGTTTTTATGGTGTAATTCTTCTAAATTCCGGCAGGAATTTATTGAAAAGAGAAGTTTGATTGCTAACTGTGACACCCTCATTAAGAGACAATTAGTTACAATTGGTTAAAAGACTGTTAGTTTAATTAGTCTCTTTAGTTTTATTTTGTTTATTTTTTTCTTTTGTTATTCTGGACAAGGAAAACTTATTGGCAATTGCTCATAACTTAAAGTATTTTATTTTTAATATTTACTGAGTTATTAAAAGATGAAAAAGAAAAAGGAAACCCTTTCTAGACTGTTGGTGAAGTTTCCAGGGATAGGAAGTGGTTGGGAAATAGTTGGGAGACAGTTACTTACCCTCTGGAATAAAAGGAATTCCAGAAGAAGGGTAGGGGTTCTGTGAAATGGCTAGCAGAGAGTGAAGTATTTTCTAGAGCTGGGTGTAAACCAGTTGAAAATTACTTTTGCAACTCTTGTGGGCAAGGATTTCCGTCTGTTGACTGGATTAATCCAGAGGTCACAGAAGGAGAAAACTATCCATTAATTTCCCGTGGCACTGTCCAAGTTCTGGAGCTCGGGGGCAAGGTGAGGACGTCATTGCCTCCCTTGAAGGTTGGGAGGACCACAGTCAAAAAGGAGTTTACCCAGTACAGATAAGTATATCATAACCTGGAATTCAGTAAACTGTAGTTTAGCTAACTGTTATTCTTATTTAACTGTTAAACTGGGAAGGGAACAGGACTATTTTTGTAAACAGAAACCGAACCAAGTATGTTCTATAACAAGAACAATGTGAAACAGAGTTTGTGTAGGATCAAATTTAACAGGTAGGTGCTGGTTGCCTGTGACGGAAAAGACCATTAAATAGTGAAAGAGGGTTCCCGTAGGAAACAGACATTAATGCTTGTTAAAATGTACTGCAAGTTAGTCTAGTGGTTCTTTTTAAGTAGGAACAGTTACACTGTTTTTCTGTTTATCTAGAGGGATTAACTTACCCCTGTCTTTATATGAATAAAAGCAAAGTTTTTTTTTTTTATTGAGTGTTGAGGAAAATAAAAACTATGCATGGAAGCTAGTATAAAAGTGATACTATACCAAGCACTGTGGAAATAACAATAAACTCGTATTCTATTGAAATTATCAAATGCATGTTACTTAGAACAAGAAAATTATAGAATACCAATATAATGAGGAGCAGATTATGACACAAATGTAGACAGGAGAAAAAGGCCCCAAGATGAGCTTGTGGAGTGGGGTTGGTGGGAAAAACCATCCCTGTTCCTGCTCGTGGGCTAAGATCTATACGCAGTCCTTATGTGGCGGACTGGCGCCATATCGCTTAAGGATATCATAGATAAACCATTATCCTATAATTGTAAACAATCCTGTAGTATACATAATAAACAAAACCCTTCCATATATCTAAGGAAGAATCTCTTAAATTATGAAAAGAAATTACAGATACAATTTGCAGCGGTACTTTGATGACTGTTGGCGTAAAGAGCAGAAAAATTACACATTTAATTCGATACAGACATATATGTATTATGTTCAATAAATCAAGAATTTGCATTTGTGCCTTAAAACGTAGTACTGTAATAACCACAACAGGAAATAATGCCAAATTTAGTTTATAACAAAAACTGGAAAATATATTGAAAGGAAGAACTGCATGGAGATTCCAGGGAAACGAAAATTTAATTCCAGTTACTTCCATAGCAACCAAACAAGCAAGAATTCAACGAACGCAGTTAAAACCCTTGTAAAACAGTTACTTAATTGTACCTGACGGAAATTTCACATTTAAAAAAAATAGAGCAGAAGTTATAAACCCAACTGAACCAAAACCCTTATCCGGAAACATTTATTATATATGCCAGCGTTACGACTTGAACCATTTTCTTAATCATTATACCATGTGAATTATATAATTGGGATTTACGACATTCACATTGAAGTTTAAACTTTTGATTTGGTGAACCTTGGTGGATGCGTTACATTCGCCAACGCTATTATATAGTTAGGAATTTCGACTTTTGTTGATATTTAAAATTAATTCAAATCAGAATCGTTAAACCCTTGCTTGTACAGTTATTAAATTTTTTTTTTATCATGATATTTTACTGTGTGAGTTTGTCTTAGGGTATTTGTGACACTAACTTTGCACAATTGAAGTGCCTTAGAAGTTTTCGAGGGTGCTGAATCTATATGTACAGTCAAAAAACCAGTTTGAATAACAAAAACTAAAATTTTACTTCAAAAATTTTCATCAAATTCCAGCACTTGAAACTTCAAAAAATCGCACTAAAAACAACTCCTTTTCTTTATTTAGATTTCTTTCATTAAATTTACGTTTTTCTAAATTATTGAAAATAAACATTTTAAAAGGGAAAAAGTTGGAGAATTCCCCAAAATTAACTTAAGTTACTCTTAAAATAAGGCACCATTAACCGTACCAAAAGTACGATGGTTCCTGAAATCCTACGGTAAAGTAGGCTACGATTAAAATGGCATTTAAGACGTTATTGTGTGATCTGCACCATCGTCACTAACACGCCATCAGCTTCTGATAAGCCATACGTTTGTGTTTCAGAATGTATTTCAAAACGCTGTAGTCTATTTGTTATTCATTTTAGAGATTGGTTTTTCTTGTATGTATTTTGGAGACAAAATTTTAGTGTAATTTTTCCAAATATTTTTTTATTGAAATTAGAAATTTGAATTGTGATTGTAACTCTCAGCAATAATTTAAATATTTCTTCACCATCTAGACAAAATCCTCCAAAACAGGATTTTCCAAATTGAAAAATCCACAACAAATTTGCGTTATTATAATAGTTTGAGAAAGATCCAGGGAGGCTTTACAATCAATCCAAGAACAACCTTCCAACTTTTAATGGAAAGTTGGGAGAACAGAAAATGACTCAGTGATCCAAGCGCTTTATATGGGAAAAACAAAATATCAAAACCAATGCTTAGTCTCGTCTGATTTTAGTAATTTATGCATTTAGATTGCTGGAAATGACAACTACTCCAAATTTGTCGCCTCAGAGCCAACTACTACTCACTGGATGCGCGGTAATCGGTTAAAATGGGAATGAAACCCTAGCTTCCTTGCCGGATCAAAAAACCTTTAATAAATACCTAACAAAGACGCCCTGGTTCTGTTGTTCCGTAGCGAATAGAGACCCATCTTCTTCCTTATATCTGTACACAGCTTTCGAACCGCTGCATAGGATTCAGGCAAACGACATTCAATGGTTTCCAGAATGTATTTCGTTTTATGGTAACCGTCACATCTCTGCTCCAGAACATAGTTCTTAGCAGACTCTGGGTCGCTGCACCTCTGCAAAATCTCACACTCTGCACGATTACTTCCCTCTACAAATGTATTGTAAAACCCTTCCCGGGCTAGGGAACGCGCCTCTAAATTATCTTCCGAATAAATATGCTCCAATTTAAAGCTTGTGAACTGTGAAGCGAGTTGCCGAACTCTGTGGCAGTACCTCTTGAGCCAGGGTGTGCGCACCTGCCACTTACCCTTAACCTACACAACATACAATCAAATATCATGAAACGAAACAATTCCCCATGAATGCACTGTTAATATATTAATTATTGTATGGGCAAAAAGAGCACAGTAGTTGTTACCTGCTGAATAAGGACTTCACAATGTCCAAGAGCGGTGATGTGGGTGATGCCGCGCCAGAGAGCGTGTTGAAGACCAGCTATCAGGGCTTTGTAATGGGCACCATTGCTGCGTAGTCTGAAGCAATCATTAACATATGCGTTGAACTTCTCCAAAACAGTGCCATCACCGTCGTTATATAAAAGGAAGCCAATGCTGCCATGACCAGGGTTTGGTCTGCATGATCCAGCAAAGCGAAGGGTGCCATGAAATTCATGTCGAACGAGAGCGAACCCTACTGTTGCCATTTCTTTTATGTGAACAACTTCCGTAGCATTTTAGAAGGAAGCCTTGTCCTTATAATGTGAGCCGAACCAAGCTCACCTGGTTGTGATCCATATGTCATAACAAGTAGCGTGTTTGAAAAGTTAACCGAGAATGAATCTACCCTGTCCACGTGGACGAATCATCATATGCCCGAAGCCACTGAAGACGGCAGAAGATGGACGACCCTTCAAGTACAGGTGTGGGTACTTTCATATTGCAAAATAAAGGTTTTAGGATTTTAATTAACCCTTTTAGATTTATTATAATTCCGAAATTTACCCGGGATGAGATTTAGTTTTCTTGATATGCAATAATATTTTTTATTTTTATTATTTATTTATTTATTTATTTTTGAGTAAAATGAAATTTGATTTCTTCATTAATTTTTTTTTGTTTAAATAGATTATATTCCACATAAATATTATGGGTTAATATCATTGCTTCTCAATATTATGGATTATTTTTAATTTTATTAATATTTTATTTTTATATAGTTTCTATTTTTTTATTTTGAAAATTATTTTTTATTTTATTTTATTTTATTTTGACCAAGTTAAAAAGTTTATATTATATTAATCTTTTTATTTATATTATATAAAAAAGATTCAAACATTCCAACTACTTTTTTTTTTGAAAAAAAATTACCTGATTCAAGCAAAAAAAAAAAAAAAACTTTTGTCTTAATTTTAATCATTAATACTCACCATACCATATTATGGCTCATCAATAGTGGATGCAAAAAAATCATCTTTCATTTCTCAATAAAAATTTTATTTTATTACATTTTTGGGTGGACACTCTCCATCCGAGTATGGAAGAGATGTTGTAATGTCATGTTATATTATGTTATCTAAACATTTTGACCAATCAAATTACATAAAAATAAAAATGAAAATAAAATATACAATTATTAATCAAAATATTTTAGCTCAGTCAAATACATAAAAATAAAAATTAACTAAAAAATAAAATTATTAATCAAATCAGTTGTCACCTATACACTACATATACAAATTTACCATAATATAAAAAATTTAAATACTCAAAACTCATCCTAAATGTTTATTCAGTTTAATGTTCTTAAATTGCAAGCATAAATTATCGACAGGAGTCACTTAAGTGATGAAGTGAAAGTGCACTATATGTTTCTAGAAGTCTTTGTCATTAGAGCAATGATTGAATTTTGAGTTTTGTTAATTTTTGAATTTTTGGATTACTGTTTGATTTCCTATGGATCAGTGAGTTTTGAAGTAAAGTTACTGTAAGAGAAATCCATCATCTACATTAAATGTTATTCCTATAGTTAGTTTTAATTGAATCAAACCATCAAAATGGTTTGTGAAATAACCTTTTTAAAAGAGATGTTAGATTAACTTCTACTTTTCTTTTTTATCAAACTGTTTTTGAGATTTTATGCTTCAGTGAACGGAGAACTAAATCTAAATTAATTATGAAAGCATGAAATATTGTACAAATCTTAGTTGCATGAGATTTGAAAACTAATTAAGACTAAACCAAAATGCTATGAAGAACAAAGCTTTTATCTACTACAATTTTAACCTGGAATGTAAACAAAATAAAAGAAATGAACTAAGCTATATGGAAAGAACGAATTTAAGGAATGAACCTGCGAAACAAGAAAAAACACAGTATTGAACTATTTAAACTGAGCTTGAAAATGAAATACAAAACAGAGCATTAACCAAATTCTAACTATGAAATGATAATGCGATTAAAAGGAATTCTAAAGACTGAAAATAAATGACCTGATCTGCATATAGGGGCCCTCTGCATCGCAGTAGGTTTCTCAAAACTAACAACGCATCGTGCACGAAAATGAAATTCGAATTAAGAGAAACGTCTAAACAAATTACTCAGAAAAATATAAAGATGGCTCACCCTAAATACACAAAGTTTCCATGGTTTTATAGAGTGCGTTTAAACAGTACGCGAACTCTATGCTTACAACTCTCTTTAAAACCCTTATACAATTTAGAAACTTAAAAAACTATCGCTATCCTGTCAATTTTCTATTAGGAAAGAAAATTGACAAAGTCGTGACATTCTCGGACACTGTTTCTGAGCACTGCTACGCGTTGATTGCCACCATTGATTGTGTAACTGTGTGATCTCCTTGATGAATTGGCTCAGATAATTAGGAGGAGATATATGAAGGAATCATCCTCTAACTGCCCATATACTCCTTTTTGAGCTGGAGCACCAGAACCTTGTTATAATTGGAGGTAGCTGCGGATTCGTGAAATAGCTGCATAATTATATTAATTCTATAGTTGAATGTAATCTTTAACAAAACAATAGCCCATATTAGCAAATATGAGAAATATGACACATAAGTGTTTTACCTTGTCAAAATCACATGATTTTTGTCTTTAATAGGTTGATAGTGATGAGAAAAGAAGGAAAATATGGATGCAAAAGGGTGTCAAAACAAAAAAATTATGGGACTCTAAATTCCCCCACACTAAAGGTCTTGTACGTCCTCATACAAACAAAAAATTTGTCATCTCTGTGAAGTTAGTGCATATCCCTGGACACTTCTTCCAGTACATCCAATTTTATCTTTTTCACCGTCCTCTATTATTGCCATCCTTGGTTTCTTCATAAGGATTTTGTACTTCAAATTAATGAATTTTTTTCTTCACGGCCCTATTTTCTTTCTTCAATTTCTTGTTTTTTTTGTAGCATAGACTTAAATGTAGTAGGAGGTTATCACTCTTGGCAATTTGAATTTCATTTTGAGCTTTCAAAGATTGATTTTCACCTTTAATATACCTATTTAATGCCTCCAGTTCGGTTATTTCATTTCTCAGGATGTCGAGTACTCAAGGTTCTTGTGGTTCATTAAACTGATCCTTCTATTCTTCTTGATTTGGAATTGGTCTCTTGGTCGCTTCTCTTTTCTCCAATGATTATATGGAATCATAAATCTCTTGTTGTACGGGATCAATACCTAGACTTTGTCCTGGACTCTGAGGAGGTGAAATGTAGGCAGGTGGTGATGCTCTTGGAGAGTTTACTAAATTTTCTTATGCCTCCAATCATATTTTGAGGGTACTTCTTTCACTGTGTTTAGTCTGGTACTTCTTCTCATGTGACAAAGATATTTTGATTTTTAGGTTTTTATTTTTGGGGCAAAATCTCTAATTTTTTTGTTGGATTTCTTTCTTCTAACACCTTTTGTATTCATTTAATTTAAAAAAAATTCAATTAATATGTCATCTTTGACAAATCTTGTTGCTGATGTGGTTCTTGTTCCAATGATGTTTCAACCTTCTTTGTCTTCTGAATTCTACTACTACTTAGTTGTTCCTTTGTTTCTTCTTCAAAATGATTTCTTACTAGAAATATTTCCCATGTATCCCATATACTTTGAACATGGAATTCAACAAGTATTTTAACTAGCCCATGGTAACACATTGTGTTTTCTATGAATTGAATTCTCTTTTGGACATTCCCTTACATTTTTTAAAGACTATTCAATAAGAAATATGGAAGATTCATTTCATGTTCTTCAAGAAAATTCATCAATAGCCTTATATGATAGAAAAACACACATTTGAATCGACCTTCACAAGTAACAATTTTTTGGATGATTAAGAAAAAATTCCTCCACTTAATTTTTAGTGCAAAGCTGGGGATGCCTTTCCTGAAGACAGTAATATCCATGATTGGTTTCTTAAAAAAAACCTTCCAGACATCTCCTTTAATTCCTCTGTTATTGAACCATTTCTCTCCTATACGAGGCAATCTGGTGGCTTCTGAAATTAGAGATTTTGTCACTCTAAATTTAATATATCGTATTTCCACTTCCACGCCATCAAAAAAAGTTGCAAAAGTTTTGGTTACTTCCTTGTGGACACCATCAAAATTTTCCATGAAGTCCAGCCACTACACTTTTTGTAATAATTCCCTTGCTTGTGGATATCCTTCCAAGAATTTCTTCCCTCTTGGTTCTGTTCGGAAAATCACACCCATGGTTGGAAGAAGTTTCGCCTCTAGAAATTGTTTTTCTTGACAGGGAAATTAGCTTGGTAGGGTTTTTCTTTGGAGCAGAAAGGAGAATGGTGATGGAAAAATGAGAGGGTAGGAAGGTAAGAAATGAGGGTATAAGCGAGTGAATTAGCCATTAGGCATTCATAGTTATGATTGAGGTGGCGATAAAATAAATGAATTGGGTCTTAAATCATGATATGATGGAGAAACAGAAATGGCGAATTATGAGGGATTTCTCATGACACTATCACCTTTCACAATAATGATTTTTATTTGTTCAGTAATGTTATGTCCATATAATTAATACATGTAATATGTTGACCCCTATTGTTAAATTAAAGTATTACATACCTTTGATTTATTTTCTTGCTAACCTTTAGTTGGAATATTGCAGGTGTTTTTTATCATAAGGAGTCAATCACTTCTTCTATTTGAATCATCAAATGTTCCCGTCAAACTGGCTGCAAAAACTGGTCAAAGCTGCAGAAACCTGTCAAAGATGCAGAACATCATCAATGATGTATCTCACTTATTCTTTTAAGAAAGGGATGCTAGAATAATGGAAATGTTTAGAAAAATGGGTAAGAGAAAATTTAAGGTGCCAAACTAATTTTGGTTTTCAACTTTAATTTTCTGTATAAAACATGTTGGTTTTCATGTTTATACAAAATTTATTATATATATATTTTTTATTTTTTAATGTAAAGGAAAAAAAAAAACTTTTAAGGTTGAGAAGAAGAATTCTTCTCAACCAACTTCAAATCAGAGTTGTTTTGGAAAATATTGACAAATTCCTCTCTTGTCATTGGCTTTTGATAGATCTTGCGTCGGTGTCCATTTACTAATAGAGGAATTTTCTCTTCATCAATAGTCTTGATTCTAATTGCTCCATTGTCAAAAACATATTCGGTCTCATAAGGTCCAAGCGAGTGAGTTTGAAACGGACCTTCAAAATTCTTGAATTTTGAGTTGAAGAGTGGTGCTCAGTCTCCTAGATGAAATTTTCTTTCCTTGATATATTTTTCATGCCATTTAGATCTTTGTTGCTAAACCAAGTTAATCTTCTAGATAGCATCTTGCCTTATCTCACCAAGCTTATTGAGTTGTCCCATCCTTTTCTTTTGTGTTTATGACAAGTCAAGTCCCAACTTGACTTTTGTTTTATAGGTGGATCTAGAACTCTATTGGAAATAAGACTTGCTTTCCATAAACAAGTTCGTAGGGGTATTTCAATCACCTTGTTTATAGATTCAACTTTTCCATTTTCTTGTGGATTGTATGGAGCGGACTTCCGGTGCTTGATTTTATATTCTTCCACCAGCTTCTATACTACTTTGGATGTGAATTGTGTTTCCTGATCTGTTACAATTTCCGTTGGGACACAAAAACGAGTGAGGTTATCCTAAAAATAAATGAAACTACAACATTTTCAGTAGCAAAAGGAAGTTCTTTGAGCTTCTACCCATTTAGTAACATAATCAGTACATACTAGAATATACCTCTTTTGTTTGGAAGGTGGATTAATTGGACCAAAAATCCAAAGTCCGTTTCTTAAAAGGTTCAATGAGTACCTGAGGTTGTAGTGGCATTTTACTTGAAAGAACATGTTTCCCCATCCTTTGAAAATTGTCATCTCTTAACATATTCTTTGGCGTCCTTGAAAAGGGAAGGCCAATAATATCCTAAGAGAAGGATTTTATAGGCAGTTCTTTTGTCAAAGTAATGGCCTCCACATGGTTCATCATGGCAAGATTTAAGTATCTCAGGCATCTCATCTTCTCTAACACACCTTCTGATGATGAGATCTGGTCCTATTTTGTACAATTGTTCATTTATCCATGAGTAAGAAGCACTTGTTTGGATTATTTTCCTCTTTTCTCTGGGAAAAAAATGAGATGGTAATTTTACTGTAGCCAAATAATTAGAAATCTCTACATACCAAGGTGATGTAGTAGATATTGCGAAAATATATTCATCTGGAAATTTATCCTCTATAGGAATATCATTATTATCATTTTTAATCCTGGATAAAAGTCAGCAATTGTATTTTGTTTTCCCGGTCGATCTAGAATGGTGATGTTAAACTATTGCAATAGTAATAGACATGTAGTTATTCTCCCATTAGTGATTGGTTTTTCAATTAGATATCTGATGGCAGAATGGTCTGTGTGAATTAAAGTTTCATAGCCAGTGATGTAATTTCTGAATTTATTAATGACATGCACTACAACTAAAAAATATTTTTTAGTTACAGTATAATTTAGCTTTGCTCGAGTTAAATTTTTACTGGTATAATGAATGGCATAAGGAGTAAGATCTTTCTATCCTAATACGCCCCCTAAGGTTGTATCTAAAGCCTATATGGATATGTGGAAAGGCAATTTCCAATTAGGTCCTTTCAAAATAAGTGCTTCAGACACTTTCTTTTTCAAAATTTCAAAGACATTTTGACAATTAGTGTCCCAACTGAATTCACAATCTTCGATAAGTAATTTGAAAAGTGGGGATGCTATTTTCATGAAGTTTTCTATGAATATTCTATAATATCCAGTGAAACCAACAAAACTCCTAACATCTCGTTGAAAATTTCGCATTGATAATTTGGAAATAACCTCTAGTTTAGATGAGTCTACCTTTATCCCATTTCCTGAAATATGTTGACCTAAAACAATTCCCTCATTAAACATCATAAAACATTTTTCATGACTTAATGAAATATTTTCTTCTTTTCATCTTATTATAATTTGTTCTAAATTTTCTAGTCCCTCTTCAAAATAATTACCATAAACTATGAAATCATCCATATACACTTCCACACAGCCATTAATAAGATCAGAGACAATTTCGAGAACTGCTCTTTGGAATGTTGCTGGAACATTGCAAAATCCAAAAGAAAGTACTTGGTAAGCATAAGCTCCCCATGGATAGGTAAATGTAGTTTTATCTTAATCTTCAAGTGCTACCTGAATTTGATTATACCCACTAAAACCATCCAGAAATGAAAAATACATTTTCCCTTCTATTGTGTCTAAAAATTGATCTATGAAAGGAAGTGGAAAGTGGACTTTCAATGTTGCTTTATTCAATTCCATGTAATCGATACATACTCTCCATTTTCAATTTTTCTTAGGAATGATCACTAGGGGTGAAACCCATTGACTGTCTAATATTGGATAGATAAAATTTACATTCAATAGTTACTGTAGCTCTTCCTTAACAATTTCTTTCAAGTTTTGGTTAATTCTTCTTTGGGGTTGTATAATTGGTCTAGCATTCTCTTCAATATAAATGTGATGCATACAATTTTTGGGATTAATTCCTTTCATGTCTCTATATTCCCATGCATAAGCAGAAGAGTGCTTTTATAAGGTCTCTACCAGTTGATTTTTTTGTAATTTCTCCATATATTCATTAATATTCAATGTTTTTCTTGGAAATATTTCTATCGAAGAATTTCCAAATTTTTCCATAGAATGTAAATAAATTTGTCTAGATGATAGATATTCGATATTACATTTTTCTTGAAAAGTTTGACTATTGTCATGATATAAGGAGGGTCAATTGTTTTCTACTAAATTTAAAATTTGGTCCTCCTCATTTGTTTGTACAATAGTAAAAATAGGTTGTATATCATTATCTTCATCTATCCATTCTTCACTTTCTATATCTATTGTTGTTTTTGTAGGCAGATATAATGTAAATTTCTTTGTAGAATTGCCATCTAAGATAAATATGTCCCCTAGTATACAACTGATGAAAGCATCAGGTGTAGCTAACCAAGTTCTTCCTAAAATTAATGGATGTCCTCCTAAATTATTCTTAGGTGTTAAAACCATGAAATCGACAAGATATTCCCTAGAATATAAGGATACAAAGATATATTCTAGCACACCATCATGTTTGATTATAGACATGTCTAGTAATTGTAATAATGTTGGTGTGTATTGAAGATTAAGAAGTCACAATTGATCCATAATTTTCTTACTCATTATGTTTATTGTTGCTCCCAGATCAATCTGTGTGTTTGGTATTTCAATTCCATTTGTTATCACTCATTAAGTTTTAAAACTTTCATTTATAGGGTCATGTAGGTCATTCACAAAAAATGATGTGGTCTCCTAAGTCATTTTAATGTGGTATGGGAAAAATTTTGCATTTTTTAAGCCTATCCTAAGTTTTATGATCACCTCCATTTATGCCATTTCAGTCAACTCAGTCCCATTTCATGTCAGTTGTCATTCGCCATATATTTAAACCCAAAAGCGCACACACGTCAATTTTTCATATTTTCGTAGCATTTTACACAGGAAAACAATAGATTTCGCTAGGAAACTGCCTAATAGATTTGTAGCAACTGTCAAAAGCCTAACTGTTTCTGCTACAAATATTTGTTTTCTTACCTGGCTTGTCAGAGTTGTATGAGGTGTCATTTTCATATTAGAGCAGTAAAGGTGGAGGTCATTCGAGGTTGTTATGGTAAAATTCAAATGTACATAGCCGTGTTTGATGTCATCATTACCTTTTTTTCTTGCATGTGTTATGATTGAAGCCCGAGCTGTCATTTAAACTATTAAACCTCACCTCAATTAGCCTTTTTTCATATTGTGTATTATCCTTGCATGTGAGTCGATCCCTGGAGTGCTGCTTCATCGAGAAAAGTAGGTTGCTGTCAAAATTGAATTCTGCAGGTGTCATAAGCAAGCGAGGCAGTGAAGACTACAAATTATCAATGGCTGCAAGAAAGAAAAAAAATATGGGTGGAAATTGTCACAGGTATAAGCCCATGGATATGAAATTACTCAATGAAGACCCTACTACTATGGAGGTTTTCAGAAGGACTGGCTGCTTGTAATTCTGCCAGAGGTTGCAGGACTTTCGTTTACAGGCTTCAAAGTATTTTTCCACGAGCTTCATAGTAACAACATCAAAGGTTGGAATTATGAACCTTACAGTGACACCAGAGAGCATATCATTAGCTACAATAATCCCTAGAGGTGGTGAACAGTGGTTAAAGGTATCAAATTTACAATGCAGGATTGTAAAGAGTTTATCAAGCAAGAACATAATGAAGTTGATTTGACAAATGCTATCCCTAGGAGTTTGATGAAGGAGAATTATGAAAAGTTGTTGATGGTCATTCAAAAATACCTTACCTGTGAAGGAATATTTCACATGTCTACTCATACCATCTCAGACTTCTTCTTCATTTTGTAGGTAAGAGGTCACTTGACTTACCTTTCTATTTATATAGAATTCTAGGGAAAATTTCAAATAAAATTCAAATCAAGACAGAGGGAAATGAGACATCTCTTTTTCATCATGGTCTAGTTAAGCTGTTAGTATTGGAATAATTGAGAAGGTTAGACAGAGACTGGATTTATTTCCAATTTATGAGTGGTTATGAAATTGATGTGGTTACTCCAAAGAAAGCCTCAAAACCTAGAAATACTTCATCACGAACTATGGTAGAAGAAGTTGAAAAAGGAAAAAGATCATCTCATGTAGAACCAGTGGACATAGGAGTAGAACCTTTGCAAGAGACTGACACCCCTAAATCATCACCTGCAAAACAGAAGCATACAGTCAGAAAAAAAGGCAACAAGAGAGTCACTAGAAGCCAGAAATTGGCTAAAGCAAATCTAGAGGATATCCTTCATAAAATTGACATTGAAGAGTCACCCATTGTGCAAGTTGAAGACACTGAAGATGGAGGAAGAAAGCTAAAGAAAGGTAAGGCTGCTAATAAACTGATTTTGCAGGTGATGATGCTGGTTTTATATTTTTTCCAATGAAGCCCATGAACAGACATGCAAAGAAGGCCATGGAGAGCAAGAAGACAAATAAAATCAATGAACTTTCTTAGTCAATAAGCATCATAGATTTGTCTCCATCAACAAAGGAGGAAGTGGTTATCAAGCATAAAAATGGACAAGAGAAAATAGTTGAAAAAACAGAGGTAGAATCCCTCAAAGAACAGTTGAAGGAAGCAATTAAGGAGATATTAGATTTGAATTTAGAGGAAAAGAAGCACAGAATTGAGAAATTTCAATTTGAAGAGATGAGGAAAATATGGGATGAACAAGTCTCAAGTGTTTCAAAATCCTTGGGCAATGCAAAAATGTTGCTGAAATGGACTCGCCCATTAAGAGGAGAGATCAAACATATTATAAGGATGAACTTGCACTTACAATATGAAATTAGAGCATTGAAGAATCAATTGGAAGCTCTTCAAGGGAAACTGGACTTGATTCAGGCTGAGTTAGAAAAGAAAGGGTTGAAGATGAGAGTGGTAGAAGAACCTATGAGCCAATTAATTGTGAATGAAGAAGAAACACCAAAAGAATGAAAAATGTTTGAAGAGGTTCATGTTACAAAGAACCTAAAATTTTACCTATGGAGATCAATTTTTGAAGACAGTATTGAACTCAGAAAATTCTGGTTTTTTGGACAGTTTCATAGCGTGCTTCAGGCTTGAAGCCAGAAAAATGCTACGAAAATTCTGAAGGTCCATTTTTTCCTTAAAATTCAATTTTTTCATGTATTATGGAGGGAAATTGATTGTTTGCAAGATTTCTTGGCATAGTAAAGGTGTTTGAACAACAAAGGTGGCCAAGAGATAGATGCAAAGACAAGTTTTTATACGCTACGAAAACTCGCTACGAAACTGCCTAAACTAGCTTGTTTCGTAGAAAGGAGATTTTTGAGGTTTTTTTAGCATTCCAATAGCACATTAGCCAGCTGGAGACCTCCAGCATGTCAATGGGCCATCCCAACATAGAATCATTACTCAAAATGAGTGTCACACATCCAGCTCAACGTGCAGATGAATGATTAAAGTGGAGATTACCCATTCCTGAAAAGTAGGGTTGTGTTTCCTAAATCTAGGGGGTACCTTAAATATGTTAGTGATGGTGAATTGTCTCTCAAAAAATGTGATATCTATCATTTAACTGTTTTACTATTAAGAAAACTAAATGTAATAAATAGGAAGTAGAGTCCTATTAGGAGTGTGACTTCTTAAAGGATAGTTGTCCTTTTTTTTGTTCCAATAAAGTAGTTTAAGTTATGTTAGGTGTAAAATTTATAGTTCGAGGATCTAGCCATCTAGGGAGATAATTTGCATTGTTAGAATTTCTATTTATAGACTGAACGTCGAAGAGCAAAGGGTTGGAGAATGTGGCACCAAATTGTTGCTTGTATGTTTTTTTGCATTACCAGTAATATATAGTGACATTCCACTTCCAGACCTAAGATTTTCATGAGGTGTTTAATGTGTTGTTGTTATGTATCTTTATGTCTAATCACTTGCAGTAGATTTTATGTCTAATTACTCAGAATTCAAACTATTATGCTCTGACTTCCTTTAGGGGTGAAATTACTATGTTTTCCTTATATTGTGTGTGTGAATCATCTTGATTAAAGACCTCTATCTACCTCAACTTCCATGTGAAGGAAGAATGTTATTAAGAGTACAGATGTTGACTCCATAGCCCAATGGTAGCAAGCCTTCATTTTTCAACCGACATTCATATAAAAACCAAGTCACAATTCATAGAGTTAGCCATCTAGTATTATTTCTATTGAAAATATAAACACCCTTTGAGAGAGCCCTTTCAAACTGAAGAGGCTAATATTCAGTTAGAAGTGGTTTGAAAGAGTTACATTGAGTTGGTTGATGAGCATCCAATCAAGATTAATTCAGTGATAACACCATTGATGTGAATTTTCACAAAGGGGCTTCCTAGGTCTAAATATTTCTAAATTGTTGCCTTCCCCATCATGATGTCTGTAATTCTCCCAACTAATTGGATTCTTTTTATGTCCTTTATTTTTCTTCCTAGTGTTTGAGTACTCAATTCCTTAATTGTTTTTGAAAAAATTGGTATTACTTTTATAGCTTGCAATAAAGGATTTTTTATACAAATATTTTTCAATTCATCCAACATATCATAATTAGGCAATATGATTTGTTTTTCTACTCCTTTATCAATTTTCAACCTTTCAGGAAAAGGTGGTCTTGTAATAGACACTAACGGTTGTTCTATAATAGGCGTATCATCAGAAATTAGGAATATTCTCTGTTTGATCACTTTCTTTCTAAGGAAGAGAAATTTCTTCTTCAGATCTACTGTTATTTTTCGAGAATTTATCTTTGTTTCCTAAATAATAACAGAGGGTTTCTTCTATTCTCATACTCTACCGCATATTAATTGAACATTATTTAGATCTAGTAGAGTTATTATATAAGTTTGAGAATTCAACCCTTCCATGTTGTAAACAAATTTATTATTTGGATTTGGAAGTAGTTGAACAGGTAATTGGATTGGTTTTTGTGCATATGGTAAAGAGAGTTGTGGATTTGTATTTTTAACTTGATCTTGAGGTAATTGATTATTTTGAGGAAATAATTGTGGTGGAAAATTTTGATAGGGTGGTGGATAGTGTTGATATTGAGCATACCTTCCATAAATATTTTTCCATCCCTGATTCCAAGATTGTGGTTGTGGTTGAGCCCAAGGCTTCCATGGCATAGGTGGATTCCAATTACTTTGTGAAGATTGTGCAAATTGTTGAGGATTAAAATTTTGATTTTGATTTTGAGGATTTTTCCATGGCCTTCTGGCAATAGAGCAAAGAGGGTCTACCTTATTTGACATTCCTTCTTCACTGCATACAATGCTAAAACCTGATATTGAGGGGAATTATTTAGTATCATGATTCTCTATACATATTACACATGTTTCTATGGTTTTTAAGTCTAAACAACATTACCTCAAAGCATGTTTCTTTCTACACCTAGGACAAAAGATAGATAATGCAAAAAATTCAAATTTTTTCTTGTTTTGTATTTAAGGGTGTCAATTTTCTCACTAAGAATCCCTAAAATATCCGTCTTAAAATTATTAAGAAAATTACCTAATTCTGTTGTCCCAATTGTCCCAACTGCAGATTTATTTATTCTTGATAAGAGAGGATCCCTTGGACTTTTCCTGATTCATGATTTACCCCTTGAAATATGTACACATAACTCACAAATTTCTACAAATGGTAACTGAGAAATGTCTAGTTTTCCCATTACATTTAGGAGATCAATCCACATGTCTCTAACGGATTCGACTAGGAGAACTTTCAAATTTTCCTCATTGAGATTATTCGTTTTAGCCCTTTTAATATTATAAACAAATATTTCGACAAAATATTCAATATTTTCATCTTCCCTTTGTGCCAATTTGAAAAATTCAAATTTCATGTTTTTTTTTTCTAAGTAAAAGTAATCTATTAACAGAGGAAATTATATACAACAGGCCAAAGCCAGATCATTTCCCAGTGTTGTGGCATTCTGAACAAAAAACCAGTGATGAACACTGCCCTTCAGGAGGGAAACCAGTGTTAAGTAGTTTTCAAGAAAAATCCCACGCAGGGGAGTCATGGAGTTCTGTTTTTGGATGACATAGCTGGAAAAAACTGAAACAAAAAATTCAAAAAAAACAAAAGAAAGCCCTAGAGTAAGGGGTGAAACAGTGCAAGAAAACCAGGTAGAGAAGTTGGTGCTACTCATCAGGAACCTCTTCAACGACCCTGCACCAGAATTCATCTGGTTCCCCATCATCCTTGTACATGTCCACAATAGAATGGACCACCCTTCTGGAAGTAGAAGGAGCTTGTGCCGCGCTCTCTTGACCCTCAGCCTTCTGCTCGTCGCTCGCTTGAACTCCAGCCATTTGCGCCTCGCTCGCGTGCTCAATACCGTCTTGTGCCATGTCCACCTCCGGCCTACCCTGCGGAGCCTTGCTGACAGTACCCTGCAAGTCCACATTCTCTCGGTACAATGACCCAGCAGGCAGACCCGAGGACAGAGCCACTGTGTCGCTGAGCCCCTCCAGGCAAGAATGGGGAGCAGCGCCTTGAGGCTCTTCGTGGAATTCCACAGTGATGGAGGCAGTTACCCGAGGTCGATTGAGAGAACAATTGAAGGAGAAGTGCGCGGTGTGAGTCTGTGCAGGGGGAGTTGGAGGAATGGAGGATTCAAGGCGATGACCCGAGCGGAGCCATCGACCTCTCTGAGCTCTATAATGATTGTCCGCATGGGAGGAAGACGCAGGGGAGGTGCTGGAAGTGGAGGGGGGACGTCGGGGCTAGCGTCTGTTGGTGCCTCTGCGGCATCTCACTCTATGCCGAAGGCGCGGCATGATCTCCGACGTGAAAGGGGGACTAGGATGCAGAGGAGGAGCCGGTCTAACTGAGGACAAAGGCGTTTGTGAATGCAGGGAGAAAGAAGCAATCATATAGACACCAGCGAGAGAGAGGTGAAGATTATCTCCAAGGTCAAGACAACAATTTAACCTGCTTCTCTTACCAGTGGTCGTGCGCATGCTAAAGAGGCCAGCATCCGGAGTGCACCACTGAGCAACAGGCGAGGGAAAATTCTCTGAACCAGAGTATCTCTCCATAGTATCTATCCAAATGATCGTGCAATGATAAAACCTTTGCCATGAACCAACAATAAATTGAACAGAGGGTCGGGCCATGTCGCAATACGCAAAATCGTATCGAGGAGTGAAAATGAGATTGTAACTAGCACCAGGCATAAATGCCATTAAACACAGAGTAGCTGAGATTAAAAGCCTTGTGTCAGCATCTTTGCGGGTGGGCGGTGGCTCACTGTCCTGCAACACCCCCATCCCATCACCTTATTCGTTTGCATCTGCACCCGCATTCGAGAGATTTGCATCACTCTGGACCAATTTTTTGCACTCCTGTTCTTGATCACGATTCTGAATAATGTCTAGAGTACCTGTAAGAAGATTATGCTCATTGTCTACTCCCAAGTTGGCTAGTAGATTAGAAACTTTGTTGCCTTCCCGTCTAGTATGCTTGAAGAGGAGAGCTTAGTTGTTGTGGAGCCACCCTTCTATAACCATCAAACGTGCCTCCAGTCTCCAAATATTGGCAATTTTGTGTGCATGAGCCCCATTTAGGAGTTGAGTGGCCATATTGATAAGAATTTGGGAGTCCCCTTTAACCTCCAGTGGGTGCAGCTCGAGTCGTTGAGAAAGGAGAAGTCCCTGCCATAGACCTTCCATCTCAGCCGAATTGTTCGTGTCCCATCCAAGATTTCCAAGATATATAACAATAGTATTTTCTTTTTGATCTCTGAAGACACACCCAAAACCTGCTTTGCCAGGATTCCCTTTAGAAGCGCCATCGAAGTTAAGTTTGAAGGTGTTCTTGGGAGGTGGGATCCATGAATTCGTGGCATTGCTAGGGATTCTAGGAACTCTGTGCACTGGCTTTCCTTAGTGAGGTTGTATGCCCAAATTTTCCCAAATGGCTATTTCTTTGGCCAAAGTTGGGTAGTCAACTATTTCCCAGGAATGAAAAGCCAAGGTTTCTGTGAGGTTGAGATAGAAATTCCTCCAGATGATGTCTAGAGGAGTTTTTTGATCCTTGAAAATGCGTTTATTTCGCTCTTTCTAGATGGTCCAGAGGAGGAGACCTGGGATTATTCTCCAAATTTGGTTTAGTAATTCGCTTTTGTAAGGATTCTGATGCCAGTTTCAAATGGAGAAAATAATGTCTACAGAGGGCCTACAGTTTTGTTGGGATCGAAAGCTGACTTTCTCCCATAATTGAGTCGTCAGAGAGCAGGAATTTAGGAGATGCTACTGAGTTTCCTCCTGAGTATTGCAATTGGGACAAATTGAGGGTCCATGAAAGCTTCTCTTCCTTAATTTGTCCCAAGTGAGGATTATTTGATGTCCAAATAGCCATAGGAATAAGGAGAATTTAGGCCATACTCCTGAACTCCAAATTCTGCCCCATAGAGGATCTTTGGGCATAGGATTGCTGCATAAGATTTTGTGAACTTCCTTGGTGGAGAAGGATCCCTTTGGGGTATATCCCCATCTAAGAATGCCCTTGTTGTTTGAAGTCCTGATGCATATGGTTTGAAGTTCTGTATTTAAAGCTCCCTTCGTCTGCTCATCATTGTTCCCTATTATCCTTTCAGCCTGCTTCCACTGCCTAAAACCCTGCTCAGCCGTGTCTGTCCACTGTTTCTGAACCGTTTCCATCTGCTGCAGATCCCAATCTGGGCCAGGAGGTGGTCTGTAGATGTTAGTGAGTTTAGGGAATTGGTCCCAGGAGTCCGTCCAGAATCTAGCGGTGCTGCCATCTCTTATTTCCCAAAAACTATGTTGTTGTATGAGCAGATAATGTTGTTTAGCCGCGTTCCATATGAGTGAGCCTTTCTCAATTGGTGTAAATCTTATGAGTTCTTCCTGTGGTCTTTGGTTTGCATACTTAGCTGTTCATATTATAGCCCATGGCTTCTTGGGGGCTTTGAGCCAGTTCCACCAAATTTTTGCACTCATAATGGCATTGCTGTGAGCAGGATCACGCAGTCCTATTCCTCCCTGTTCCTTTGGCATGTAGACCGTTGACCATTTAACCAGAGCCCATTTACGATTAGTACCATGTGAACCCCATAGGAAATTCCACTATAGGGCTTTGATTTTTTTGAGGACCCATTTTGGTGCTACCAAAATTGAAAAAAAATACAGAGGCATAACCTGTAGCACTGCTTTAATTAGGACTAATCTACTTGCTATGTTCAGAGTTCTGTGAGTCCAAGAAGAGAGATGAGCTTCAATTTTTTCAAGGAGCCCTTGCCAGGAGGCATGCTTTAGAGCAGAATAAATTAAGGGAGCACCCAAGTAAGTGGAAGGGAGCTTGGCAATGGAAAAACCAAGAATGCGGGCAATAACAGATTGAGTAATAGGAGGGGTGTGAAAGAAGAAGATCTGGGATTTTGCAGTATTTATGCTCGCTCCCGAGGCAGCCGAGAAGTCATTCAAGAGGGATTTGAATTGGGAGGCTTCCTGAACTGAAGGGTAGCCAAACAACATGTTGTCATCCATAAAATGCTGGTGAGTGAGGGTTGGGGAGTTGTGGACTGAGATACCACGGAGCAGCTGGGATCTAAGGGCATTTTTAAGATGACGGCCCAAGCCTTTTGCCATTAAAATAGAGAGGAAAGGAGACAGAGGGTCCCCCTGTCTGATACCATGAGAGGGGCTGAAAGGACGTGAGGGAATTCCATTAATGAGAATAGAGAAAAAAGAGGAGGAGATAAGGCTCGAGACCCAACGAACCCAAGTGGGGGAGAAACCAAAAGCAGTTAACATTTTTTGAATGTAATTCCAACTTAACTTATGAAAAGCTTTTGAAAGATCAATCTTGAGAATCATACCTGCCTTATTGGTGTGCTTGAGGGAGTGTATGATCTCGTGAGTGAGGATAATGACATCTAGAATTTTCCTGCCTTCCACGTATCCAGATTGCTCTGGCGAGATAAGCAAAGGCAAAAGCACCTTCAGTCTGTTAGCACTGACTTTTGAAATAAATTTGTAGATGACATTGCATAAGGCGACTGGTCAGAATTTGTCTGCCGTGCTAGTATTTTCTTCCTTGTGGATAAGAGCTATGAAGGTAGCATTCAAAGAGGGGAGGAGCCAGTGCATAGAGCGTGATTCCTCCACCACCGACCACACCTCTTCTTTGATAAGATCCCAGAATTTGTGAAATAAGGTAGTCGTGAAGCCATCTGGCCTGAGATCTTTTCCTTCTTTAAGTTGCTGCATGGCCAAATCCACTTCGAAAGTCGAGACCGGGCGCAGAAGAAGTTGGTTGTGCTCTTCTGTGATTATCTTTGGAATGTTTTGAGTTATTTTTTCTATGGCCTCCTGTCTGTCCAAAAGAGGCTCTTGATGCACAGCTTGGAAGTGACTGATGAACTTCGTCTCGATCTCGACATGGTTTTCCAATCTTTCCCCTTCCTGATTCTTGATGAAAGTGATTGTGTTGTGCATTCGTCTTTGAATAGTTATTCTATGAAAGAATTTGGTATTAATTTCTCCCTCTTTTAGCCATCTGATCCGAGATTTCTGCCTCCATAGAACTTCTTCCTGCTTAGATCTTTCCTCTAGTTGAGAGTGAAGATGCTTCTCCTGCTCCAGTGATCTTTCCGTGTAATCTTCTGTGATGATTTGTTGCTGGAGATCCCTCATTTCTTTGTTTAGGTCTTGTTGAGCCTGGAAGATATTGCCAAAAGTGGAATGATTCCAGTGCTTGATGTGGGCTTTGAGGTATTTGAGTTTTTGTTGAAACTGGAACATTTTGGACCCTTCTGGCGGCTTGAAGTTCTTCCAAAAAGAGCTGATGAGGTCATTGAAAGCGGGGTGATTGAGCCAGAAGGCCTCGAAGTGAAAAGGGCGATGTGTTGAGTTCCCTGGTCTTTGCCATTGAAGGGAGATTGGCCAATGGTGAGAGCCTGTGTAAGGGACAATGGAGGTATAAATGTCTCCACCTAGATGGACTGCATTGTCGGAAATAAGAAATCTGTCAAGCTTGGAGCCTATAAGGTGCCGACCTGCCCTACGGTTACTCCAAGTGTGAATTCCATTACAATAATCAAATCGATCAGCAGGTTGCTTTCTATAAAATCTTTGAAGTAGCCGGATTCTTGCTCCAATTTGGCTCTGCCTCCCATCTTTTCCTCCATCTTGGTGATAATATTAAAGTCACCTCCCAAGATCCAAAGGGGGGGGATTCTATCAAGATTGAGCGCTCCTATTGTGTCCAGAAGAGCAGTCTTGTTGCCCACTTCCTGGGGGAAATAGACATTAGTGAGGTGTCCATGTATGTTTGTTCCTATGATGTGGAAATTAGATTGTATGATGTGGTGGGACGCATGGAAATCTGAGAGAGAAATGGCCTGTGTGTTCCAGGCAATGGCCAACCCTCCAGAGGCCCCCGAGGCGTCCACAGCAAATGAGTGACATCCAGGCCAAGCTCTAGAGAGAATATTTTCAAGAGTGCGGCTATTACATTTTGTTTCTTGCATGAAGAAAATATGAGGCTGCTCCTGCTTTATCATGCTTTTTATCATTCTGAGTTTCCTGGGACTGTTGAGCCCTCTTAGATTCCATGAAGTGAGCTTCATGATTCACTATTTGGGAGAGGCTTGTAGTACTTTGTCAGCTTAGCATACCTGCCTGAGTCAACCAGGATTTAACCCACTGTGATAGTCCTTTCCAGATCTGTTTTCCTTTCGCGCTTCTTGGAGTCTTTAGGAAACTGATTTCCATCCCATCGAATGCCTGGTTGAATTCCCAGTTCTTTCTGTCGAAAGGCTCTGGAGATAATTACTTCCAAAGTATTGAGCTGATGGTCTTGTATCTTATCAAACTCTTTCCTTTGACAAGCTTGTTCGAGCTCAAAGATGTCAAGCCCTCTGAGATTGATGCTTTTCGGTTCTTCATCCATATGCTGCTTGACTATTTTATGCTAAAATTTGATTAGGAATAGAGTCGACATCCATTCCATTCGATTTCCAGTCTAGGTCTTTCAACGAAGCTTCACAGAGCTCGACCTGAGCCCCCAGGGAAGGAGGTTTGGGGGATGCATTAGGTGGAGGGGGGAGTGAGGTCGGTTTGACCGCTTGGGAAGCCATTTGGTTTTCTAGAGAGGCGGAATTAGCGACAGTGGCTAGGGCTTCAAAACTATTGCTAGTGGAAGGAATGGAAGGGGTGGATATGGAGGATTTTTTCACATTAGAAGGTTTATTATGAGCCTTCCTTCGATTGGTGACTTTGGTGAACCCTTCAAGTGCAGAAGAATCCGGGTGATCAGAGGCTGGTGGCTTGGCATTAAGCGGGCAATCCCTAAAAATATGGCCATGAATGTGACATTTGCGACAACGGAAGGGTACATGTTCAAATTCTAGGGGCTCGATCCATTCAAAATCATCATGATAGAGGCTTACCGAATCTGGGAGGGCTTTGTCTAGGCGCATGTAGACACAGATGCGAGCATAAGAAGTGTAACGATGCAGCTTCGTTTCCTCTGCAATTTTGATGAACTCTCCCAGCCCCTTGCCTATATCTTTTAGAGATTCTTCATCCCAGTATTCCAAAGGGAGCGAGTACATCCCGATCCAAACTGGTGCCCAACTAAAATATTCCTTATCAGGGTTGAACCATTCCACCCAGTCCCTTAGGTATAAGCCAGCTGAGTTGAAGAAATAGGGTCCTTCATCCAGAACCCTGTTACGATCTTTAATGCAGTTAAAGATTGCAATGAAAAATCACTTAGGTCCTAGCTGTAAGGTGACATGCCCTTTGGGTTTCCATTTGGAAGAAATCCACCCTTGCAGAGATTTTTAAGTAGGCCAAAAACCAATGAATTTACCAATGAGGGAATGATCTCTCATGTACTGGATTTGACCATTGATTATGTGGCTTGGGAGCTCGATTTTTGGCCTTTCAGCCGCGATTGGTTTGCAGGTTGTTGATGTCACCTCGGGCTTTTATTTTTTCCTAGATTCTTCTTCCTATTCTTCCTTGCTCTTTTCTGTTGAGATGTTTTTCATTCCGTGCATTGGGGTGTCCTTGGCCTCTGGATTCAGTTGATTCATGACAGAGTCCTGCGAGGGTTCCTTGGTGACTTGTTTGTAATTACTTTAGGGGGAGGACTGTGAGCCCTCCCCCCCCCCCCCTCGACGAGCCTGCCATTGCAGGTGATTCTATGCCAATCCCCGATATTCTAGGCTAGGAGAGCCAAGGTAAGGTTGTAAACGAACTGTGTCAGATGTTTCAGTTGCAGGGTATGAGCAGGAACCCTAACCGAGTTCGAGCAGCCCAGTCATGATAGTCTTCACATTATGTTTTATTAACATAGCTAACTTTCATGTTATGAGGCATAGAGTAATCCTTATATTTCTCTAAGAATGGTTCTTTCATTTCTTCCCTTGTTCCTATAGAATTTGTCCCTAAACTCATTAACCATTTTAATGTTGAATCCTTTAAGGTAGCAGGGAGTAATTTTAATTTTTGACTATCATCTAGATAATCATATGATCTACATAATACTTCAAATTCAAAGAGAAATGTTTTTGGATCTTGACTTCTTATTCCATGAAAAATAGGGAGGATAGAAGGTGAGATATTTTTCATTGTGTACATTGTATCCTCATCGAGAATAGCGAATCCAAAAGGTTCCGGATCTCCTCTACCTCCACCTCTACCTCTACCTCCTCCTCTTACACCTCCTCTATTCCTCCTCTTCCTCCTAAAATCCTAGGTTGTTCAACATTGGCATTATGTACATCTCCTTATCCCTCTTCAACCATGATGAATTCCTCAAAACTAATGCAAGTAGATGGTTCTACAACATGTTTTTCTAATTCTTTTGGTTCCTCTATCAAAGGATAATTTAAATGAGTTTATTATTCTTCTTCTTCACCCAGAACTTCTACTTCGTGTCCTAGAAGTTTTTCTCCTGTTAAAGATAAGAAGAGTACTCCTGTGGTTGGGGATGGAGGCTTTTATTCTTCAATCAAAGCTTCGATAGATGAAGTAGGTGTATCCTTAGGTTGGATTTCAGATTTTAGGATTTCAGGAAGTCTATGTCGACCACCTACGTATGGAATTAGAGTTTGAGTGGGTGGTGTGGAACTTCAAGGTCAGGGTGGAGTGAGTGATGACGTAGGAATCATACTTTTTCCTCGTCCTATAAACCTACCATTAGAATCTCTCTCCCTATGCATATCATGTTTTTATTTCTAAGACTTCTATTTACACTTCCCCGACAACGACACCAAAATGTTTAGTCAATTTAATGTTATGAAATTGCTAGCATAAATTATTGACCAGATTCATTAATCTGATGAAGTGCAAGTTCACTATATGTGCTAGAAGTCTTTGTCATTAGAGTGATGATTGAATTTTGAGTTTTGTTAATTTTTGAATTTTTAGATTAGTGTTTGAATTCCTATGGATCAGTGAGTTTTGAAGTAAAGTTACTGTTAGAGCAATCTATCATCTACATTAATGTTATTCCTATACTTTGGTTCAATTGAATCGAGTCATCAAAATGGTTTGTGAAATAAATATTTCAAAAGAGATGTTAGATTAAATTATACTTGTTATTTTTTTATCAAATTTCTTTTGAGATTTTATGCTGTAGGGAACAGAGAACTAAATCTAAATTAATTATGAAAACATGAAATATTGTACAAGTCCTAGTTTTATGAAAGCATGAGATTTGAAAACTAACTGAGATTAAACCAAAATGCTATGAAGAATAGAGATTTTATCTACTACAATTTTAACCTAGAATGTAAACTAACTAAAAGAAATGAATTGAGCTATATGGAAAGAACGAATTTAAGGAATGAATCTACGAAAATTTAAAATGAGCTTGAAAATGAAATACAAAACAGAGCATTAACCAAATTCTAACTATGAAATGACAATGCGATTAAAATGAATTTTAAAGGCTGAAAATAAATGACTTGATCTGCATGTAGGGGCCCTCCACAACGCAGTAGGTTTCTAAAAACTAACAATGCATCAATGCATGCAAAGGAGCTTCGAATTAAGAAAAAATTCTAAACAAAATACTCATAAATTATAAAGATGCCGCACCCTGAATACACAGAGTTTCCATGGTTTTATAGAGTGTGTTTAAATAGTCCGTGAGCTCTATGCCTACAGGTCTCTTTAGAATCCTTATAAAAATTAGAAACTTAAACAAATATCACTATCTTGTCGATTTTCTATTAGGAAAGAAAAATAGACAAAGTTGTGACATTCTTAGACTCTGTTTCTAGGTGCTGCTACATGTTAACTACCACCATTGACCGCATAATTGTGTGATCTCCTTGATGAATTGGATCTGATAATCAAGAGGAGATCCATGAAGGAATCATCTTCTAACTACCCATATACTCCTTTGTTGAGCTGGCGCGCGAGAACCCTGTTATCAATGGAGGTAGCTACAGATCTGTGTAATAGTTGTAGAATTATGTTAATTATGTCGCTGAATGTAATATTTAATAAAGCAATAGGGCATATGAGAAAATATGAAAAATAGGACACATAAGTGTTTTACCTTGTCAAAATAATATGATTGTTTCCTTTATTAGGTTGATAGTGATGAGAAAATAAGGAAAATATGGATGCAAAAGCATGTCAAAACAAAACAATTCTTGGACTCTACACTAAATGAGTCATTGAACTACCTTCATCACTTGCTGTTCAAGTGAGCTATGTAAATAATCATGGAAATTGAAAACAAATTTAAAATAATTACTTCCACCTTTTTCATCTTTAAAAAAAATTAATCTTATCCACTTAGGCATACGAGTTGTAACCTTTGAGCACATAAAACTCAACTTTTTAAGGTTAATACACTTAACATTACAGTGCATTAAAGGACTAACTCTTCACAACCATATTTGACGACCCTATGAGCGGAAATATTGGTTTATGTGTTATTTATGGTTTCATTAATTTAAATGTACAACTCAGGTTAAGGCTTGATTGTTAGCTCCAGTTCACTACCAAACATTATTTCTTTGGAAATCACAGCTACTAGCGTTAAGAAACTTCTCAATCCTCCCATTGACTCACACCTTTTCAGTGGCAACGGAAGGACACCTACACCACTCTTAACTTTCGATGCAATCCACAACCTCTATGGCTACTGATGAGAATAGGGTAACGAACTCCCTACCCCAAACCTATTCTCCTGCTCATTTCGTGTAATATTCCCAATTAGCCATGAGCTAGTTGGAATATTAATTTTTGTTTTTGCTTTCTTGCTTAATGAATAAGAGAATATAGAGATCCATAAATATCCTTAGTATGAAGAAAATCTATTCCAATGTGAAAGGAGGACATCTTGGCAGCTTAATTGAGCACCCTTGTGTGTGAAATGGGGTTGGAACACCTTGAATGGATCAACTTTGACCAAATCAACAACGCTGTTGTGGAGTAGTGCCATTCAATGAGGGACAACGTAGTTTTAGATGGAGACTCTTTGCATGGAAGTAGTGTCATAGATGAATGGGGCTTAGGGTTCGAAAGCTCATTTCTTATATAAGGAAGAGGATGACAACAATATTATATTATGTTTTGGTATATGATATTTTTGGATATATGGTCTGTTTAGTCATATAGCTTTCTTCAACTGTTTAGCTAAGATTGCAGTGTTGTTTAGCACAGGTTGTTCTTGATTGGGAATCCCATCTCTTTCCTTGAGAGGCCTCGAGGAATACTTTGCACTACATTCCACTATCAAGCATTTGGCCAAAGCTTTAGTCTGAATGCACAACGTAGTTTCTGTTGAGAGGTTTTGTTGTGTTGCAGGGTAGGGTTTGTGGAGGTTTGATTTGGGAGATCGCTGAGCTAGATCTCATTAAAGGGAGGTTAATTTATCTTGGGAGGCTAGTAAAGAGGGCTCTGGAGCATCATTGACACATTGGAATAAGGCCATAGTTTTTTTCTTCCTACAGTGAAGTATCAGTCTGGATCTACGTTATTTAAGGGAGGAGTTGCAGGGGTGTTTGAAGTAGGTGACTTGGGAGGTGATTTATTTAGTGAAAGGACAAACCTTTCATCCGGAGGATTCATTGGATGAGAGCACATTCATTCTTATATTAGCTTCAACCATTTGTTTTTCATTCATTTTTTGCATTATACTTTCAGCCATAGGGTTGTAGCTCATTTTGTATTATTGGGTGTTTTCCTCGGAAACCCTTTTGGGTTCTTTTCTGGAGGTTGTATAGAGCCCAGATCTTCGTTTTTATATCTATTGTGGCATATATAAGCCCTTATATTTTGTGTACTCATTTTCTATAGCAGTGATTTTAAAACTGCGTAATAGCAGTGTCTCCGGCATTTTGATATAGTAGCAGCAGCTCATTCTTGAGGGATTTCCTAATTGGAGGCTTGTTTTATCTTGTTATATGTTTTGTGGCCCATTTATTATACATATTTTTCTGCTATTATGATGTATAAATAAGCTCCATATTGGTCTCCATTATTTATATGATGCTTTACATTGCTGTTCTAGCATTTTGCATTATATTCTTACTTTTTCCCTTTGGTAATATTACAGTGGTATCATAGCATAATATTGGCTCAGTTTGTGCATCTTGAAAGGCAATATGTCATTAGAAGAAGGAAATCCTCTCATAGATAGAGAGAATAGGTATCTTAGAAGAATGAACTAGAACTTTGATTATACAAATGATAAATAAGACAAGGGTAAAACCCCCTTATGAGGAAAAGATGAAGAGAAGGAGCATCCCAAGCTACTTCTTCGAACTATGCAAGACCTTTCTAGAGAAATAAATGAGATGAGGAAGGATAGATACAAGGGATCCCTTAAAGGATTTCTGCATGGTGAAGGCTCTGACATTTCTCATCACTAGAGTGATCAAACAGGGAAGCAACAACAAGTTTCCTAACGCTCTACAATGCCTACATTCTTAGCATTGGGAAATAAAGGGTTTCAAGAACAAGAAAATCTTGAAGACTATTTCATGGAGTATGAGTCTCAATCTTAGATATTCAAATATCACTTGAGTTTTCAAGAATTTTGTCAGATTAAGGACAGTAGGATACCCAAGCATCATAATAGAGGTGGAGGATTCATTCAGAATCATGATTTACACCACACTATGGGCAGATTTTTCTTGCCAAAATTTGATGGGTCATATAAATGCACTGCCAAATCATGGGTAGAGAAGCTTGACATCTACTTCTAGCTGAAAACAGTACCAGAGATGGAGGCCATTAAGATAGCAGTGTTGTACCTTGAGGGTGAAGCACATGATTGGTGGTTCCATGGCTTGTCTACATTGGGTCATGCCAATGTGACTGTATATTCAGATTTCACAAGGAGTTTGGTGGAGAGGTTTTATAGAAGATATCCTAAGGCACCATTCATGGGGCTACCAAAGCTCAAACAATCAGGTAATCCAAAAACTTACATTTCTGAATTTTTAAAACTTTATGTTATGGTTCCTAATTTATCTGCAGCAAGAAGGGTCTATATGTTCATTGATGGGTTAGCAGAACCTCTTCATGGGTTGGTTAAGTCTACCAAGCCCACTACCATTCAAGATTCCATTGAAAGGGCTAGAGATCTATAATATGCCTTGCCAAAATCAAAGGCAACATTTCAGCAAAAGCCCTATTTTCCAACAAAGGGAAAATATGAGAAGGCTCCTTTCTCAAAAGAGAGCCAAAGTAAAACACCTCTTAGTGATGATGTCAAAAGAGACTTGAGGAGAAGGAAGCTTTGCTTCACATGCCAAGAGTCTTGGGAACCCAGACATAGATGTGTAGCAGGAAAGGCACTCTACATAAAGGTCTTCTCAGATGATGAGAAGGAAGAAGAAGAGGAACCGAAAAGAGGTCACAGCGCTGGCACAGCAGGAGAGGATCCATCACCATCAGGATATGGGAATGGAGCATTTTCTCCAATTGGAGGGGCTCTTGCATCATTGAGAGGAGTACCCAAGTACTTGACCTTGAGGGTTAGAGGTTCCATCTTAGATCAGAGGGTTTCTATTTTGATTGACAGTGGGGCTACCCAGAATTTTATTGATGCCCAACTAATGCAGAGGAGGGCAATACCCACTGATGACTTTGAGGGATTTTCTGTTTTGGTCCTAGGAACTAGAACTATGAAATGCATGCATTATGTTCCATCTTTATCTATCACCATGGGGACATATACATTGATTGATCACTTCTTTGTGGTTGACATACTTGACACCAATGTGATATTGGGTGTGCAATGGTTGATTACTTTGGGGAAGGTCACCACAAATTGGGAGGCTTTGTAGATGGAATGGGTGGAAAAAAAGAGTGGTAAAAATCAAATGGTTAAAGTCATGCACACATATCCATCACATAACACTTCCACATAGAAAATATAGATGGATTTGCGCAGTGGAGGAAAGGACCTAACAGTCCCATCTATTATGCAAATTACTTTTGTTACACCAATTTTTGGTCATGTAACCTGTTACTATTGGATGGACCAAAGTACACCATGTAAGACCAATTTTACCCTAAGTAAAATTAATTTCACTATGAAAAATAACTTAGTAATCCATAATTTATTAAGTTTTTTATGGTCTAAACAGGAAACCCCATGATGAAATATTGAATAAATCCATATTTGTTTGATTTTCCTCAAGGAATAATTAGTTAAAGAACAGTTTAATTAATATTCCTCGTCATATTTAACCCAAAACAAGAAAATTAATTAGATAAATCACTATTTATCTTATTATTTTCTAGGAATAATTATTTAAACATTATTTAAATAATATTCCTTGTTAAATTTGACTAAATAATTCATAAATAACTGAATAAATCATTATTTATTTAATTATTACTCAGCCACTCTCTTAAAATAATAAATAATTCATTTATTTATTTATTATTTACAAAAAAAAGGGATTTGACCAAATTCATTTTTTTTTTCCCTCCAACAAATATAATAAAATATTCCATAAAAGTTGGATCCAGATTTGGTTAATAATATTTTAATTATGCACCAATATCTAGACTAACTCAATATTTTGCTATAAATAGAACGGTTTTTCCATTCACTCACTACCTTTTGTTGCCTAAAGATCACTCTAGATCTATACTTTTGACCTAACTTTGATCCTCCATCATTGTCATATTTTTCTAACATTTTTCTTGTGAGCTCCCTTTGAGTTCCATTTTTTGTTTGGGTTTTCTACACCATCAAAAGAGAGAGACCTTAGATCTGAACTGTTGAGGACATACAAGAACCCATCCCATTAAGGGGGACTGGTAACATCTTTCTATGTTCTCTTCCCAGGTGTCATAAATAAAAAAATTCTTTAAAAAAATTCTCGTCTTTTCTACTGGATACATGGAGAAACTCTTGCTTTTATTTATTACTTAATGTCTTTTACTACATAGATCTGGATTTTGCGGAATTTATCTTGGTCAACTAACTGTAGATCTAAAGAAATTGGTAGCCATATTTGATGTTAGGGATTTTTGTTATGCACAACTAAAGTGAGCTTTTTTCGTACGCTTGTGATTAGAATTCACACTAACAACTTCGGCCCATGAGACATTATTGTTTTGTGGAAAACCACTTGGGAAGCCACCTGATCTGGGTTTGGTGAGGCATGTCTCACATCATGATGCACCATTCATAGATCTAGGAGGAATGGGGGCGTTGGGAGGTCACGATACAACACTGAGAGTCTTGGGTAGACTCAAGGAGGAGGGGGAAATTCTCCCAAGATCATCATTACCCACTCTCATTTCAGATTTTGCACTGATAAAGGAGCAGCATGGGGAGGATATTAGCCTTCCAACATGTGAATTTGGCATGAGATTCCAAAGAGAAGGACACCCATATGACAAATATTCTTTGTGATAGATCATCAGCGTTGTCGCTATGGAGGATAGATCCCTATTGGAAATCCCAACTGTTGGTGGATTATTCCAAGGATCTTTTTACATGCATGATACTTGATGACTAGCTTCAAGAGGAGTGTTAGGTCCCTATATTACTAGTATAGTCCCTTATTGTTGTTAGTGTAACCCCCTTATTGTTATGATTGTACCCTTGTAGCCCCCATATTGTTATTATTGTGCCCTTAAATTATTATTGTTAGGTCAGTTAGGATTACATTGTGGCCCCACTAGGATTACATTATGGCCCCATGGACTCCTATATATAGAAAGGAGGTTTTGTAAATTGTATCATCCAAGAATTGTTCATTTATGTAATTTATTGGAGGTTTCCCCCTCGAAGTGGGTTATTTATAAGGCGTTGATATCTCTTTTCTTCTATTTTTGGAGCTGGTTACACAACATTTGGTATCAGAGCTTTGGATTCTAGGGTTTCGCTGCTCCAAACAGGTCATTGTGGCATTTGCGCTATAAGTTTTTTTATACGAAGGTTCAAAATCTGAAATTTTTAGAGTGTGAAGCCAAAATCCTGAGGAAACTCGTAAAAAAATTTCAAATCTTGGTTCGCAATATTTTCGGAGATATGATCCATGGAATGTAGTGCTTTTTTAGGCTCCCAAATTTCATCTCAAAGAGTTGATCGTGGGAAAAGATTCATAAATCTCTCTCTGAGCATCGGATTGGAGTGTCATAAAAATTGGTCGCAAGTACACAGACTGTAGTTTCTTGGCTATCAATTTTAGAGTCAAAGGATGAAGCCGTGACACATGGAAATTCATACAATTTTGATCTACTGAACCAGTCCATAATTAGGTCATTATGGGATATTGGACACAACTTTGTCTCGGAGAATCCAAATTAGGTCAGAACTATGGAATTCGAAAGAGAACTCAGAGGGTTACTTTGGTACAGAAATTAAAATATTGAAGTGCTGCAATCACATAGGTAATCCAATTTCAATATCAAGCTCCTCAAAAGCAAGGAAAAGGTGTGTATTTTTTTCCGAATTGCATAAGTCTTGTTTGAAGAATCATTTTGAATTGATTCCAAGGGCATATTGTAGAATAGATATCAATATTGGGTTCTAAAATATGCCCCATAAAAATAACTCAACACCCATTAAGCCTTCAGAAGGCTCTACTATGACTCATGAAGATGAAGAATTGCAACATGATCTATCTAAATTACAAGAGCAAGTGCACCAAATTTCGCTCTCGCAAAGAGCAACAAAAAATGAAATGGAAGTTTTGAAGAAAGGAATGGAAGCTAAGATGGATGGCATGGAAGATGGCATGGAAGCTAAGATGGAAAACATGAAGAATGAGCTAAAAGCAGACGTGGAAGGTTTGACAAAGTTGATACAAGAAATTTTTGATAATGGTGAAAAGATAGTAGAAGAAACTCATGATGAGAACAAAATAAATGTTAATCGTGATTTCACAAACTCTAATGTTGGCAGGAAGAACCACCATATTCCAAAAATTGAGATGAGGAAGTTTGATGGAAAAGATTCGGTAACATGGATACTACAAATGGAGCAATATTTTGATCTCCATAATGTGCAAAACACACAAAAGGTACACATTGCAACTTTACATTTAGAACAAAATACATTTATATGGTATCGATGGCTTTGCTCCCATAAAAAAATTGTCACTTGGTCAATTTTTATGGAGGAAATGATGGCACATTATGAGGATACAAATATTAACACCTTCTTTAGCCAATTGATAAATCTCAAACAAAAGGGCTTAGTGGGGGAGCACATTGAGGACTTCCAAAAATTGAATATAAGGGTAACTGATATTCCAGAGGAACACAGGATTGATCTCTTCATAAGCACTTTAAAGGATAACATCCAACATGAAGTTCGTGTTTTGGAACCTGATTCATTAGAGAAGGAATTCAGGTTGGCAAGAAAAATTGAATGTAAAATTATGGCGACAAGGAAGCCTACCACTCACTTATATAAAGAGGGAAGTGTTTCTACGCCTATATTTCTACAACCTACAAGGTTGACACCACAACAATTGGAAGAAAAAAGAGCAAAAGGGCTTTGCTACAGCTGTGATAGCAAATACACTAAAGGTCATAAGTGTGCCGAGAAGAAATTATTTTACATAGATTGTGAAGAGGAAGAAGAAAATGAACAAGAAGAGGATATACACTAGGAACCAGCCATAGAAGGGGAAGAAATGAATCCAACCATATCGTGTAATGCACTAGCAGGAATTACCACTCCTCAAAATCTCAAGATAGAAGGACATATCAAGAAGAAAAAGGTAATAGTGTTGATTGATTCAGGTATCACCCATAATTTTATTCATTGTAAGGTAGGCAAGGAATTAAATTGTTTCCTATACCCAGCACCAGAATGTCAAGTGATGGTTGCAAATGGAGGAACTATAAATTTCTCTGGAAAATGCCATAATATAAAGCTAACCATGGGGGAATATGTATTGACTAGTCCAATGCTTTCCATTCTTATGGGAGGTGCTGATGTTGTACTAGGAGTACAATGGTTACAATCTTTGGGGACAGTAGCTTTTAATTTTCAAGAACTTTTCTTGAAATTTTTTTCATAAGGAAAGGAAGTTGAATTACGGGGTATTGTGGGGAAGCCGAGAAAGATAATAAGCTCTAATGTCATGACAAAGCTTCTAAATAAAGAAAAAAGAGGCGTATTTGCACAATTATGCTCACTAGAAGTTCCAACATCAAAATCATCTATTTCTGCAGATCTCCAACAAGGCTTGGACAATCATTCCAAGGTGTTTGAAACTCCCAAAGGTCTCCCACCTATTCGTGACATGATCATGCTATTCATTTGATTCCAGGAAGTGTTCCTCCAAACATCAGGCCTTATAGATATCCTTATGTCCAAAAGAGCGAAATTGAACGTATGATTGCAGAAATGTTAGAGGAAGCTATAATTCAACCTAGTCAAAGTTCTTTCTCTGCTCTCGTAGTATTGGTACACAAGAAAGATGGATCATGGTGAATGTGTTTGGATTATAGGGAGCTCAATAAGCTCACCATTAAAGATAAATTTCCCATTCCTGTCATTGATGAATTATTGGATGAATTACATGGAGAAATTTATTTTACCAAGTTGGATCTTCGTTCAGGATATCATCAAAGTAGAATGAAGACTGAAGATATTCCAAAAACAACATTTCGAACTCATGAAGGTCATTATGAATTTTTGGTCATGCCTTTTGGCCTTACCAATGCACCTTCTACATTTCAAGGGTTGATGAATTCCATTTTCAAACCCTTCCTTAGAAAATTTGTGCTAGTATTTTTTGATGATATACTAATCTACAACAGGTCTTGGAAGGATCATGTTGAACATGTTGACAGGGTGCTCAAACTATTGCAGGAGAAACAATTATAGGCAAAAACATCCAAATGTTTCTTTGGAGTACAAGAGGTGGAATATCTGGGTCATATTGTATCTCATGAGGGTGTTAAGGTAGACCCTAAAAAAATTAAACCCATTAAGGAATTGAAATTCCCCACAACCATAAAGCAGTTGCGAGGATTTCTCAGGTTAACAGGGTATTATCGCAAGTTTGTTAAGAATTATGGGAGAATAGCAGCACTTGTAACAACATTATTGAAGAAAGATGCATTTTCATGGACTCTTGAAGAAACTAAGGCCTTTGAACATATTAAAGAGGCAATGTGTCAAGCACCAGTCTTAGCTACGCCAGACTTCACAAAAACCTTTATTGTGGAATGTGATGCCTTAGGAAATGGAATTGGTGATGTTTTGATGCAGGAAGGAAGACCCATTGCTTTTCAAAGTCGTCTAATCAAAGTAAAGTATTTACAAAAACCTATTTATGAGAAGGAAATGTTAGCAATACTGCATGCACTAAAGAAATGGCGAACTTACCTAATGGGAAGACACTTCAAGGTAAAAACTGATCATGATAGTCTTAAACACTTTTTGGAACAAAGACTATATTCAGAAGAGAAACAAAAATGGGTCACAAAGATGTTGGATTATAAATTTTAAATAATCTACAAAAAAGGAAAGCTTAATGTTGTTGTAGATGCACTCTCAAGAAAGAATGAAGAGGTGGAAGCATTGCTTTGTTCCATTTCTATTATCCAACCAGATTGGATAACCAAAGCAAAAGATGAATGGAAGAAGGACAAAGATGTATGGACACTCATTCAAAAGTTGCAGCAAGATCCTAGTACATCTGATACATTTAGCTGGAAAAATGATTCCTTATGCTACAAAGATCGCTTATATCTTTGTAGGAACTCCCAACTAAAACAAAAGATTCTTTTGGAATTTCACACTTCTCCTTTAGGAGGACACTCAGGATTTTTAAACACTTACCACAGGGTGAAGAAAGAATTTTTTTGGGATGGCCTTAAATCTGATATTCAAAAGTTTGTGGTGGAATGTTTGGTTTGCCAGCAGAATAAAGTTGAGAAAATTAAGACCCCGAGACTTCTACAACCTTTATCCATTCCAAGTCAACGTTGGGAGGAATTTCAATGGATTTTATCACAGGTTTACCTAAGTCTTAAGGAAAGAGTGTCATCATGGTGGTAGTTGATAGACTTACCAAGTATGCACACTTTTGTGCATTATCTCATCCATTTAAAGCAAGTACAGTTGCTACTACATTTATGGACACAATTCAAAAGCTACATGGAAACCCAAGGGTTATTGTGAGAGACAAAGATCCCATTTTTACTGGAAATTTTTGGACGGAGTTATTTTCTTGTTTGGGTACTCAATTAGCTCATAGCTCATCTTATCATCCTCAATGTGATGGTCAAACTGAGATAGTAAATAAATGTTTGGAAGGATATCTTCGTTGTTTTGTATCTGATAAACAAACACAATGGGTCAAGTGGTTACCTCTTGCTGAATGGTGGTATAACACTTCCTTCCATACTGCAGCAAAAATGACCCCACTTATGGCACTTTATGGATATCATCCACCATCCATCACATCATATTTAAGGGAAAATTTGAAGGTTCAAGCAGTGGAAGATCACATCGAGCATCAGCAAGAAGTTCTCCAACTCTTAAAGGATAACCTGAATTTGGCACAAAACCGAATGAAACAACAGGCATATCAACATCGCAGCGAGAGAAGTTTTGATGTAGGAGATTAGGTATTTTTACGGCTACAACCATACAAACAAATGTCCCTCAAGCAAGCTAAGAAGGATAATAAATTATCGCCAAAGTACTATGGTCCTTACAAGGTGTTGCGAAAGATTGGTACTATGGCATACAAATTGGAGCTTCCTGCTTCTTCGTGAGTGCATCCAGTTTTCCATGTTTCATGCTTAAAGAAGGTTATAGGTGAAAATCTTCCAATTCAAACAATATTGCCAGAACCTGATGAGGAAGTAAAAATCATATTGGAACCTGAAGCAGTCACAGAAACAAGAACTTGACAGCTACTGAATCGATCAATTTCAGAGTATCTCATAAAGTGGAAGAACTTACCCACTGAAGATTCTACATGGGAGGATGAGAATTTTATGCAGAAGCACCCAGAGCTATTCAAGCGTTGAGGACAACACTTTTTTGATGGAGAGGGGCATTTTAGGTCCCTATATTACTAGTATAGTCCCTTATTGTTGTTAGTGTAACCCCCTTATTGTTATTATTTTACTCTTGTAACCCCCATATTGTTATTATTGTGCCCTTAAATTATTATTGTTAGGTCGGCTATGATTAAATTGTGGCCCCACTAGGATTACATTATGGCCCCATGGACTCCTATACATAAAAAGGAGGTTTTTTAAATTTTATCATCCAAGAATTGTTCATTTATGTAATGTATTGGAGGTTTCCCCCTCGAAGTGGCTTATTTCTAAGGCGTTGATATCTCTTTTCTTCTATTTTTGGAGCTGGTTACACAACAAGGAGGGATATTCAGTCCAAGATTAAGTAATCTATTATCATGATAGGATCTTCTTGTCTAGAGCTTCCAAGCTCATGGAGAAGTTACTACAAAGAGCTCATGAAGAATTTCTCTTCAGCCATACTTATTCTATGAGAGCATACCACTCCATCATGGAGGTATACACTTGGGAAGGAATTGAAGGGGAGATATATCAAAATTTTAGAAGATGCATGGATTATGTGGAGATGGGAGAGATACATAGCTCTATGGAGGAGTTATCACAACCACCTCTTTCCTCTTTTGGGACAATATAGGATCTATCTATGGACCACTCGATTTGTATGAGTAGAAATTATAGTAAGGAACATGTTTATGTGCATGATGTTTTACTTGATGATTATTTGCATTCCTTTACCATGTATATGCAGGCCATTTCTCCAAGAAGGAGTATTCTTCGTTATAAAAATCATGGCCAACTTTAGGCCATAAACATTTCTAAACATGGCCACTCCCTAGGAGGATATAGGGAGATGATTTACCACTTTGGGTGCACTCCAAAGGCACCAAACATTTCTCACCTTTTCAGGAATTGTGAGAAAACTTGGGCAGAAATTAAGTGGTGGGGAAACCACTTACCATATCATTATCTGATGCAGTCAGGAGACGTACTGCTCTGGTTCCATATGTGGGACTATGACCCACCCTCATTTTTGCATATTTTTGTTTATATGTACTTGTTTTTGATCCCATACATTGATGATGTTCTTATTCTTATTATGGGAATGAAGGGGGGAAGGATGGGAGGATTACACATGCACTTTGGCATAGAGACTCTCCATGTTTCTTATGCTACATGTTTCAGGGAGGACATTGGGCAAGCCATGATTGTTTCATTGGATCTATTGCTTCCTTGTGGGATGAATCATTTGCATCTCATAAGAACATGGGAGGAGCATGTCATGAAGCGATGGATTGGGAGACACTTAGCTTATGAGGGAAGCTTATCACATGGAGGTGTCACCAATGGAGGAGGAGAAGAGTTGCAACACTCACATTTTCAGTTGCTTGAGGACAAGCAACATTTGGGAGGGGAGGACTGTAATATTCCCAATTAGCCATGAGCTAGTTTGAATATTAATTTTTGTTTCTGCTTTCTTGTTTAGAGAATAAGAGGATATGGAGATCCATAAATCTCCTTAATATGAATGAAATCAATGCCAATGTGAAAGGATGACATCCTCGCAACTTAATTGAGCACCCTTGTGTGTGAAAAGGGATTGGAACACCTTGATTGGGTCAACTTTGACCAAATCAACAACATTGTCATGGAGTAGTGGCATTCAATGAGGGACAACACAGTTTTAGATGGAGACACTTTGCATGGAAGTAGTGTCATAAATGAATGGGTATTACGGTTATAAAGCTCATTTATTATATAAGGAAGAGGTTTTCAGCCATATTAGATTATGTTTTGGTATATGATATTTCTGAATATATGGTCTGTTTAGACAAATAGCTTTCTTCATCTATTTAGCTAATATTGCAGTGTTGTTTAGCACAGGGTGTACCTGATCGAGAATTCCACCTCTTTCCTTGAGAGGCATCTAGGAAGAGTTTGCACTACATTCCACTATCATGCATTTGGCCAAATCTTCAGTCTTAATGTAAAATGTAGTTTCTGTTGAGAGGTTGCGTTGTGTTGCAGGGTAGGAGTTGTGAAGGTTTGATTTGGGAGATTTCTGAGCTAGATCTCATTGGAGGGATGTTCCTTTCTCTTGGGAGGCTATTAAAGAAGGCCCTGAAGCATCATTGACACATTTGGCATCACGCTATAGTGGTTTTATCCCCTACAACACAATATCAGTCTAGATTTGCATTATTTTAGGGAGGAGTGGCAGGGGTGTTTGTGGTAGGTGATTTGGGAGGTGGTTTCTTTAGTGAAAGGACCAACCTTTCATCTAGAGGATTCATTGTAGGAGAGAACATTCATTCTTATATCAACTTCAACCATTTTCTATTCAATAATTTGTTGCATCATACTTTCAGCCATAGAGCTACAACTCATTTTGTATTATTGGGTGTTTTCCCCGGAGACCCTTTTGGGTTCTTTTCTGGGGATTCTATAGAGCCCAAATCTTCATTTTTATATATATTGTGGCATATATCAGCCCTTTATATTTTTTGCACTCATTTTCTGTAGCAGTGATTTTAAAACTACGTTGTAGCAGTGTCTCTGGATTTTTGATATAGTAGCAGCATCTCATTTTTGAGGGATTTGTTCGTTAGAGGCTTGTTCTATCTTGTTATATGTTTTGTGGCCCATTTATTATACATATTTTGCTGTTGTTATGATGTATAAACAAGCTCCATATTGGTATCCATTATTTATATGATGGTTTACACTACTATTTGTTGAGGAGGTAAATCCCCTCTGCGGACAGAGGCGATCCCTACTAGCCCAGCAGGGGTCTAGCAACAATCAAACAATGTTATGACGCAAGTTCCTAGTTACGAATGAAGGAATTGGGATAGAAGCCTACCTGGATTCCAACGCCACGATCCGAAGAAGAAGCGTCCCCGTTCCTCAGCCTCGGCAGATCACAATCCCTCCACGATCTCCGCGGATGAACACCTGCACATGGAAGAAACGAACATATACAAGCATAGAAACCAGCATACGTAACTAAACATCAGTCAGAAAGGACGTTACTCACATTAACATGATGGAAAACAGAGTGGAACCATAATCATAATCATCTATTAAATAATAAACGAAGAGAGATTACAACCAAGTTCTAACGTCGCGGTCTCCTTCGGATGGGTCTCCAGTCGTCCACGTCTCGCAAAGCTCACCAAGGAAAGGGAAAACCTCTCTAGAGTCTTGTGACAATGGTCTCCTTGCTTGAGTCAGCCTTAAGGGAAAGAGAGGATTCTTTACAGCACAAAGGCTCTTGGGAGTTTGGAGATTCAAAGCTTAGGCACTTCAAGACTAGCTTGCCATGGAATTGAGCAGGCTTTTGTAGATGGGGAAGGAGGGAGTTGGGATCCCTATTATTGTGGGATTGGCCCTATCAACATGGAAGGTTCCATGGGAGGTGGAAAAACCACTTCCCTTCCATAGAACTCCCGCAGCCAAACCTCCCAACTCAAGATAGGCAATGGTTTCTGAGTTTGTTGGAACTCAACTTCTGCCATCTTTATTTAAAAAACAGTCCCTAAATTGGGTGGCGCGACTACTGCTCTATGACGGAGCGCCAGTTGGCGCGACCTCTTTGCAGGATTTTCCCCATTGGCGTCAGGCCAGTTGCCGGCATGATACGGATGTTTTCATGATTTTTGCAAGGAGATGTCTAACCATATGGAGTTTGCGTGCTTAGAGAATGCATTGATGATGTTTTCAAGGCATGAAGGAATTTTCCTGAGTCACAAAATGGGTCCTCCTATGTGTGGGACGGGGAATGGTAGGGACAGTGACAAATTACTGTGTAACAGATGCCCCCTAAAGCATGAGGCTCGAGAGAGAGAGAGGGGTGAAATGCTTTACGAGAATGTGTCCAACTGAAAATCCGTCGTCGGAAAACCTGCGTGGAGAAATACAAATGATATCTCAAGTACATGATGTATATGTGAAGTGTGTCAGACGCGTGTCCAAAGCAGTATGCTATAATCCGGATCCAGGGTATGGGCACAGCCATCCAGCTAAGATCAAACAAATAGACTCAGGTATGGTCGCAGCCATCCAATCATTGAGTCATGTACATAATGACAATAATCCACAATCGCAGCCTGGATTACAACGGACACAATCCAGGGTCTTGCGCTCCATCTCGACCCAAATAAGTACAAGTTCTAGCACGCGAATATGTGAGCTGATGTCGAACATGCAAGAACATCGATACGATTACCAGCCAATGATGAAAGCTGTTAACAGATGCGAGAGAAACCACCAATAATGACAATGGTCCTCAAGGTACTACAGGTACAATCTACGGTGTGCGAATGAATGAGTTGACGTCGAACACCCGCAGAATCACTCGATCAGAGGCCAATGATGTAAACCTCACGTCGAATGCGACGAACTTGCCATTGAGGCATGCAGGCTCCAAGGTACCATAAGGAGTCTCTAGATCAGCTTCCTGGATAATGAGCTGATGTCGACAGGAAGTGACCTTGATCGAAGGTGGACCATAATGATTCCCACATCATCGACACGAGACAGAGGAACATGATGTTTTTGTTGTGAATCAGGATCGTATGAGAAACAGAGGAAGGTTGAAATTTGCAGAGGTCAACTTCTCTTGAACATATGAACGGCACGACAGTGAATTTGGCAGTATTTGACATCAAACGGATCAGAGGTCATGGTGACGAGGCAATGAACAGATGAGAGGTCAAAAGAGATTATCCAAACCCACGGAGGCAAAGTGAAGCAACGAGATGAGATGTCCCCAACCCGACACAAATGCAGACAAGTGCCATGTTCAAGAGCGACATACTGCCCAAAGACAGAGCCGACAGCAGCGATGGTTTCGATGGTTCATTTTTCCCCCCACCATTTTACGTGAGTGCTCCAATTATTTTTGATGACAAGCTTGAAGAGGATAGCATATGCTTACGTGCAGTCCGCCCTTCGGGGCGGAAATCCATCCTAGTGCATTTAACGAGTCCTAGGAAGGAGGAACTCGGAGAGCGTCATTTAGACTGAAATCAGATGTCATCGGGGTTTGCTAACGAGTACGACAAAGGAAGAACTCGCGTCTTTTCATTTAGAGTTTGAAAGAACGGCGAGGAAAGAAAACTCCACGAGTCCTTTTTAGTAAATAGTTCCCTGAGGATCCGAAAGGTAGAAAACAAATATAGGAAAACCTCCTAGTGCAGTCACGATGTTGGTGTTCCCTTTGTCAAATCCATCCCCGGCTGAAAAGGGTTAAACTTATCTTGAGTGGATGGCGATTCGTGTCCAATTTAACGAGATCGAAAGGACAAGGGCCTCGGAAATCTTTTCATGTTTAGAGAGTCAGAAAAGAGCTGAAAGATGACTCCAAAGTGACTTTTTCGTGTATTTACCGAGTCCGAAAAAGTATAAAATACAACTCGTTTCCATCGTTTAAGTCGCAAAAACCTGCCGCTGCACATACCAAGCAAGCGTAAAATCCATTTCGACATAACATATGCAAATATTTGATAAAAATAACTTTTAAAACTCATTTAACGTCGAAAAAGTTATAAATATGTCAAATTGGTAAAAATAAAATTACTTTTACTATTTACCTTGGTGAAAAGCAACAGTGGTCCTTTTGGAGCAGAAACTTCTGACGGTGATTGCGACAAATCCAGTTAACCATTCAGCTTCTCGTCTGTCACAGGTAAGAGGCATTCTTTTGCTCTTCATTTTCATTCATTTTTTAATAACTTTCCCTTAAAAATCAGTTCTGTGTGGTCGTTCTTAAAATTTTTGGGCTGCGCCCATTGGCGCGGGTATCGGGCACGGACCCGCGCCAATGAGCTCTTTTTTACAAAGTGCTCGCGCCATGTGGCGTGACTGTTCATAAAATAGCCGTGCCAGCGGCCGAACCTCAAATTTCGCCCAAAATTTTGACATTTAGAACAAATTGCATGGATTTTGAAGCTCATCAAAGATCTAACTAAGGGTTTTTGACCATATGAATGCAGATAATCGCTCAAAATGGCAATCGAATGGAAAGAACGAGAGCACGGAGAAGAGGATGAATAGGCCATGCAAAGCCAAGCTTGCATGAATGCACTTAGAAACTGTGGATTTAAAAAGTTCTTCCTCACGCCATGTTTACGAGCTCAGCCCGAGCTCCTTCAGTATTTAATCAGTATCTGGGACGAACACGAACAGGTGTTCAGGTTACGAGACCAGGTGTTAGAACTGGAGGTCACCGACGTTTATTTCATCACTGGATTGTCCCGCAGAGGTCCAATCCCTGTACTGACTGGAAGCAGACCATCTGGGGAAAAGATGGAACAAGTGATGGCACGGGTGTGCCCAGGGGCACAAACAGGATCAGGAAGCAAGAAAGTGGATATCCACACCGTCCCTGATCTGGCATTGAGAGTGGTTCTCCATACCATCACGCGGGCTGTTGGGTCGCAGGCTCCGCACGAGGCCACGAAGACCCAACTCTTGCTGGCCTCGGAATGCATGGGTCCCTTACTGTTCAACTGGGCAGAAGCAGTAACTATCAATATGAAAAGGCAGCTCACAAGGTGCAAACAGGGGAAACTGAAACAGTTCGGTTATGGTTCCATCTTGGTATCGTTCATTCTGGAACGCATACCAATCTTCCAAGGCCAAGGGGCCGCAGTGGCGAGTCCGATACCACGAGAGCCACGAATGGCTCGCTGGGCAGCACTGATGCCCAGATCTGGAGGTGGCCAACAGATGTCCTGGAGGCCAGAGTTCTTTAGGTGGTTGCGGCGCCAGCTGATCGTCGTGGAAGACTGGCCCTATTCGGGAACTGACTTTACCGGGGACCCAGATCTCCCACTACCAGAAGGAGATGACTGGGACGAGGAGCTGGGTAAGACCTCATATTTTTGATTTTTATGTTTATATGTTTTTTTGTTAATACACATTCGTCTTAACACAATTATATATGCATGCAGATGTAGGACCTGAGAGACCAGCCGGGATGTCTCCAATCTCCCGGAGGACACAACTCGCCCCTGAGATCCAGGGAGAAGGCACCGGAGGAGATGAACTGATCCAGAACCTCGAGGGGATTGCCCACGGGATTCCAGACTATGCCCGGCTAGCAGACGTACCGATGGCATACCAGCGCCATACGGTGGGAGTTCCGAGTCGGATCCACCGAATCCTGAGGTGCTTAGTGCGTGCAGTCACGTGCTATCATGAGCACCATGCGGATTAGTCCTTAGGATTTATACCACACCTATTTTTTGAGAGACATAACGTCTCTGGATGTACTAAGACAACTATGTATATTTTTTGAGTTTTATGTGACACACTCTATGTAAACATTTCGATATCTATATATATACATATCTATTTCTGGATGAGTCTTTCTTTACATGTGATGATGATTTATAAATTACGCAAATGTCTGTCTAATACCAAATTTGCTACTGCATCTGTTAATGTATTCAAATGCCTGGGTATATGATGATATGTAATGTAGTCAAAATTCCTTTCCAGTAATCGAATACGCAAATACAGACGTAATATGGACGGGTTTCTTACCGAATAGTGTCCGTTCAGTTGTAAGACTACAAGTTGTGAATCTAGATACACGAGCAATTCACGGATACCAAGGTTTACTGCCTCGGTTAATCATTCCAACACGAAACTATATTCCGCGATGTTGTTCATGGTACGTCCTAGACACACACCTTGCAGGTCAATCAACTCACCAGCAGGATCGTAGATTACCCAGGCTGCAGAAGACAGATTCCTGGTACTGCGGGAGGCACCATCCGCGAAACCAACAAATGGATGAATAGACATCTGCACAACCAGGAAGACCCGATCAACAGAAAGATGTTTACAAAGCACACCACACTATGCACACAAATGACAATCACACACCTATGTACACACACCACACCAAGAAATCATTTCAGGCATAGTACTTTTTAAGGTACAGCCCATTCCTGGGCTGTGCCAGCGGAACTCCTTCGTAGTCTATAAGCTCGTAGGCCCCATTTTTCAAAAAGCGCTTTACTATATAGGGCCCGTGCCACATCAGCTGGAGCTTACCGGCTCCAAGCTTATCATGTGCCTGATCGTACAAGAGGACGAGGTCTCCTTCGATGAAAGAACGGGGAGAAACAGATTGATCAAAATGAGTTTTGACCCTCTTCTTTTGTGCTTCGATGATCAAAGCAGCTAGACGACGGGTTTCATCCAACCGTTCGAGATACATAAGACGTTCTTCCTCAGGAGAAGTATCCGGTAAGAGCTCCACAGCTAATTTAAGCGAAGGAATCTCACATTCAACCGGCAGAGTAGCTTCTAGACCATACACCAATTGGAATGGTGTGAATCCGGTTTCACTTTTAGCGGATGTTCGGTATGCCCAGAGAGCTGAGAACAGTTGGAGATGCCAACTGGATTTATGAATCCCAACTGTTCGCTGAAGCATAGTGACCAAAACCTTGTTCACCGCTTCAACCTGACCATTCGCTTGAGGGTAGTATGGTGTTGAGCTGTCGTGACGCAAGCCCAATGTTGAAGTCAGCTCCGCCATCATGTAATCGCGGAAATGAGTACCATGATCAGTGACGATGGCTTGAGGAACCTCGAACCGTGCAATAACGTGGTTGAATATAAATTGAGCAGCCGTTTTCCCATCAGCAGCTAGTGTAGGCATCGCCTCGGCCCACTTACTGAAGTAGTCGACGGCGACAATGATATACGCATGCCCCCCGGCCGAGTGAGGGTTACACGTCATAAAATCCACGCCCCATTTCGCAAAAGGGCCGACGGTAATAACGGGATGCAATGGCAACGGCGGCGTGCGCATCTTGCGCTGAAAAATCTGGCATGGATGACATTTTCGGACTGCAGTGATACAATCCTTGAATATGGAAGGCCAGAAATAACCTGCCCGCAGAATCTTCTGGGCAGTAGCATACCCGGACATATGTCCGCCACAGGCGCCACTGTGGCAGTCATTCAGAACCTTTTCAGCCTCTTCCAAGGTAAGGCATCGTCGGAGCACCGAATCTACTCCAATACGATATAAGGTATCTCCTACTATACGGTAGGGTTGGGACTGGTGCCGAATCCGACGGCGGGCAGTTTTATCCAACTCAGACCGAAAAGTCGCGGTCTGAAGATACACTATGATGTCACCGTACCAAGGATCACGAGTACTGATGAGAAAAAGCGTTTCGTCCGGTATATGGTCTTCAGAGTGTGAGGGAACAGAGTCTGTAGGGAGAGAACATATCAAATCCGTGAAGACCAGTGATTTAGTTGACTTGGCAGTGGTGAATTCCAAGTCAAACTCCTGCAGGATCACAATCCATTTGGAGTACTTTCCCCCTAGTAATTGTCTAGAAAGAATATACGTCATAGGGTTGCAGTCTGAAACCACGGTTATCGTGCGCAAAAGGATGTAATGGCGAAAGCGTTGTACGGCGTGTACTGCTGCTAAGGCAAACTTCTCGACATGTGCATAACGCGTTTCAGGGTCGAGAAGGTTCCGAGACAGGTAATAAACAACATGTTCATCACCGTTATCGTCATCCTGCACCAAGACCATGGCGATGGTGCTAAATACGGCGGCTAGATACAAAGTGAAGTCGCGGTGGTAGTCCGGAGGACGAAGCAACGGAGCATTGACTAGCAATGTCTTCAGCTTCTCAAAGGATTCCTGAGCAATTTCGTCCCAGTGAAAGGGAACGTTCTGCTTTAACAAATGAGTGAATCCTTTGGCCACCTCGGCATAATTCGGGATAAAGCGCCGAAGAAAATTCGCTTTCCCTTGCAGACTCTGTAACTGATACAGGGAGGAGGGTGATGGGAGATTTACGATGGCCTCGACCTTTAGAGGGTCAAGGCGAATTCCGTCTTCCGAGACTATGAAACCTAGAAGACGGCCAGCGTCAACACAGAAGACGCATTTATGAGGATTGAGCCTAATATTATAGCGTCTGCAACGAAGAAAGATCTGGCGGAGATGCTCAGGATGGTCCTCTCGCTTACCCGAATGGGCTGGCAAGTCGTCCAGATAAGGCTGAACGATATGGTGAATGTCATGAAAAGCGTAGGACATCGCACGCTGAAAATTGGCTCCAGCATTCTTCAAGCCGAACGTGAGTTTTTTATACGCGAAAGTACCCCACGGATAGATGAATGTGGTCTTGTGTTGATCCTCAGGTGCAATATTGATTTGGTTATATCCTGAGAAACCGTCCATTAAGGAATAGATCTCACTCCCGGCACATTCGTCGATGATCTGGTCGATAAACGGAGTGGGATAATTATCCTTAGGACAGGCGCGATTAATATCGCGATAATCCACACAGACTCGAATTGTACCCTGCTTTTTATCAACAGGGACGATATTGGACACCCATTCTGTAAGGGGGATAGGATAAATAAAACCCGCGTTCAGAAGTTTTTCAACTTCTGCCTTGATGGCGGCGGCTTTCCGAGGATGCATGGGACGTAAGCGTTGGCGCACGGGTTTCGCACCTGGATAGGTTGGAATCTCATGCACGACAATACTAGGATCAATTCCCGGCATTTCCTCATAAGACCATGTGAAAACATCTCTGAATTCTTTGAAAAGCTCAGTATAGACTTGAATCTCCTCGGGAGAACAAGTCACACCCACATGAATGTTCTCAAAAATCCTCGGTTTAACGGAGATGTCGATTGGAACAGTCTGAGTAATGTTACTCAGATTACCCTCCGAAAAGACCTCGTGCATTAAGATCGGTGTTTGAAGAGGAGGGGAAGGAACCTGAGTAGCATAACGCTCCAGACAATCAGTCATTGCCCCCAAGCTGGGCATAAACGAGGAGCGATGATGTCCATCACCCCAGGGCAGCTCCTCAAGAGACATGGTTTCAATGATAGCCTCATCTGAAGGAAAAGTCTCTCTGAGAGGATCAGGTGAATCAGCCTGACCAAGCCAGGGGGATTGCGAGTAGACGTCGAGAGCCATGCTCATCGGAGCATGCTGAGGAGGTGGAGGATCCGATGCGGCAACAATCTCACAGTAGCTGATCTCTACTGGCGTTAAAGGCATGGATTCTCCAAACTCATATACCTGCTCAGGTGTAGGAATAAGCCAGGGGTCATCAGTCCTAGACAACATGTTGACTTGAGCGGTATTCGGTGGCGGTGCGGGGAATATACCCATGAGGACTGGGTCTTTGAAAAGACCAGGTCCTATACTGTTTGGGGGATTCAGAATTTGATCCACGTATGGCACGTTGTTCTTAGAGCTAGAAGTGAAAAATGACAACTGATCCACCGTGACAATCTTGCCCTCATGAGGGAACTTAATGAATCGAAAGACGGTAGACGGCACGCAGAGCATGGCATGGGTCCAGCTGCGGCCAAGAAGTATATTGTAGTTGAGCTTAGCATCAACCACTTCCACTTCCACGTTGACAGTTTTTCCCTGTAATTTGATCGCAAGACTCTCGAGAACGCCCAGGGGTTTAGATTCCCGACCATCAAATGCCTCAAGGGCATTGGGAGATGACGACAAGGCTGGAGAGCCGATGGCCTTCCAGCAAGCGGAGGACATAACGCAGGTAGATGCACCCTCATCTACGACGGCCCTATGAATGTTCAGACCGTTAATCCCGACTTGAATGACCAAAGCAATTTGATGTGGAAGCCGGGGAGTAAAATTCTCTAGATCGAAGGTGAGAAGACTCGAGTCGGTGGGATCGATACCACCGATTGCAGACAGTAAAGCCTTCCGTTGCGAAGGACAACTTTGAAGAACCTCGAGTGCGGACATAGCACATGGAGCCTGTGCCAGATCCTCAACAATACTGTAATGTTGAGCGGCACGAGCATTTGGATTATAAGAGGATATTCGAAGAACACCCTTGGGAGGTGGTTTCACAACGGGCTCGGGAGTTGGCTTCTCGATTTCCAATGGACCGGAGGCAGGTGGGGGAGGCGGCCCATCCGCAACTGCCTTCCCGGGTGCCTGCCCCGATTCATTGTAATCCTTCGATCGCGTAGCGATAGTGATAGGTGCATTAGTCTTCATCATGAAAACCTGAGACCCAAACGGTGCAGATGGTGATGCCTGTTCGACCATCTGGGTCTGCTGAGATGGAAATGGCTCTTTTAAAACAGCCGGAGTCCCTTTTGAGCCTTTAAGAAGTTGACTAACTTCGGACCGTCGTGGACAATCCTTAGTGTAATGGTCACCTTCACAGATGAGGCAAGGGAATTTCAGCTTACGTTGGGAGCCATCCTCAGTTCGAGATTTAGATTCTGGTTTTGGGGCATCAGATTTTGATTTTCCTTTGCCCTTCTTCTTCCCTTTGGAGGATTTGTTCGTAGGATTGGCCTGGACGGCATTCACCTCCGCGGTTTTACCAGAATCGGATGAGGCGGGATTAGCAGAGGTATTGTTGGAAGAATTAGCCTTCTGCTTCCCATTCGAAGACTTCTTCGAATTTTGAGAGACGGAACCAATGACACCATCCACCGCAGGGGTAGGCGGAGCCTTAGTGGTTCCGGGCCGTGGAGCATCAGTCAAGATGTCATAAAGCGTGCCAGACTGCGAATAGACAAGATCCAGGTACTGGGCACGCGTGATAGCTTGTTCCTCCGTCACACACGCTCCCATCGCGATATCCTGAGCGATTTTATTCACAAAGGAGGTGGTGAACCAGTGAGTCAAAATCTGATCAGGTATGTGAAACTTGATCAGTCGACGACGGCGCCGCCACTCATGTATGTGATCCGAGATGTGAGTGGCCGTGTCCTGCTTCAGAGAAGTCAGGAGGTGCGTCCCGGCCTCATACCGGACCGGTAACTGGAAATGCGTGAGGAAAGCCATGGCTAACGAGTTGAAATCTTGAAAAATACCACGGGATAGTTCTATGTACCATTTAGCAGCAACTCCTGTTAAGGTACGCTGGAAAAGACGCAAACGAATCGAATCGTCGACCCAAGAGTTAGACGAACACCAGAGGTGATACATCATTACATGTGCCTGGGGGTCTTCGCCAGCTTTTCCGTCAAACTTGGGACAATCACCTGGTATCTTGGTGGGAACCGGAGGCCAATATGGATTATGTAAAATCGAATCATTGGTCAACTTTGAAACGTTCGGCAGTTCCAAGGTAGCCAGGAACGGCAATGGAGGGTTAACTGCCATGCCAGTCCCAGGATGAGGTCCGGTACCCATGCTCCACGACGGTTGTGAATATCCCTGCCCCCACGGGTTCTGTCCCGAAGGATTTTGACTGTAGGGGGCATAGTTCGTATAACCAGACTGATTTGGATGCTAGTAACCATAGTGCAGGGCTTGATAACCAGGGTTGGTACGATTGGAGTATACCTTTTTGTATAGCGGCGTTTGGTTGGGTGGCGGCGTAGGTGAAACCAGAGATTGGAGGAGGATAATACTGAGAGCCTCCAGGGTGGTTATAGTTCGGTTGAGACTGACCATGAGGATAATAACCACTCTGAGGATGAGTAGGCTGCTGATAAGTGGAACCCTGCGGAGCCTGGTACGTAGGGTGCAGCTATTGATTTGGCTGCGGCATTGAATGAACAGGCTGTTGAGCAGAGTGAACGGAATGAGAGGGCTGCCCTGAATGAACATGTTGACCCGAGTGAGGGGGCTGGCCTGAATGACCAGGTTGGACCGGATAAACAGGCGGCGCTGGTTGCGCAGGTTGACCTGGTTGTAAGTGGGCCCCAGGTTGTACCGGATGGACCGGCTGGCCTGGAGGCAGGACACCAGGTTGTACCGGATGAGCCGGTTGGCCTGGTGGTGGAACAGGACCAGGTGCTTGCTGGAAACCAGTTTGACCTGAAGCAGAACCATAGGGTGGTCCTGGCTGATATGCAACGTTAGAAACAACAAGATACTGCGGTTGCATTGGTAAAGAAGGCTGGATTTTCCCCCCAGGACCATAGACCGGTCCCGGTTGATACCCCGGCTGAGGCTGAGCAGGTTGACCAGCAGGGCTGTAATATGGTCCTTGCGGATTGTACAATGGCCCTTGCTGGCCCGCAGGGTAGCCTTGGATGGGCTGTCCCTGTGGGTCATACAGATAGCCAGGTTGGCCCGCAGGTTGGCCTTGGAAGGGCTGTCCCTGCGGGTTATAAGCCTGGTTGTACGATAAACCTTGAGCATACAGATAAGCCTCAGGAGCAGGAAGGCGCAAAACCTCCCCGTGCTCGTCAAACTGACTTGGGAAAGCATACACGGGAGTGCCATCCTGTGCATAGTGCGAAAAGAAAGATCGGTAAGGATCTTGGGGGAATTGTCCAGCTTCGGCATTCGGCTGTTGCAAGGACAACCGATACTCCTCCGGAGAGATATTCTCTGGTATAGCAGTAGCTAGATAGACATCTTCAGGAGTCGGCCCAGCCCTGGTAGCTGAGACAACAGAAGAAGAGGCAGCCACACAAACAGTGGGCCGAACGGGAACAGAAGTGACGGGCGTCGAAGGGGACACCCCGGGTGTAGTGACAGTTGGCCTCGAAGCAGGAGATGATATTCCCATAGAGGCTGCAGCTGAAATGATCTGACCCAGAGATCTGTATCCCTGCGGTAAAGAAGGACTGGCTGACGACATGGTAGCCAACTCAGAGTCGTCTCCCTCAAACAATCTACGCGGGATGCACTGATAGTCTTCACTAGGAATTTCCTCACCATAATCACTCATGGTTGATCCTGCCGTTAAATCACGCAAAAGACAGCGAGGACTAGGAGGAAAAACAGCAGCAACAAACGGTGAACCCGACGTAAGAGAAAGGAAATCAACTCCTAATCTCAATTCAGACACAGGGTCTGAAAAGGGCCAATTGAACTCAACTGGTCCTCCAAAGGGTTGCTCGGCGAGAACCGGTCCCCCGTTAGGAAACTCGGAAACAACAGGCTACTGTGGTTCAACAGAAGATTGAGAAGCTTCTGAAGAATCGTCCGTGTAAGGACTACCAGTAGACGAAACCGAAGGCTCCGCCACCGTGGCAAAAGACCAGAGAAAAAGAGCAAACACACACACGGGCTGAAAACGAGTTAAGACACACGATCAAACGGTCAACAAGAAAAGTCTAAACAGGTGTGTAATCGTGGGCGATTAATTTTACCACATTGGAAAGTAAGAAACTCTACCGTTTCATATTTTAAGAGTCGAGAAACGATAAAAAGATGACTCTATCTCTTTCAGAGTTGACACAAGCGTGAAAGGACAAGCGCTTGACGGTCTTTTCAAGTTTAGGGAGTCAGAAAAGACCAAATGACTGCTCGGGAAATACTAGGCACAAAGGGTGTACCAAATATCCGTGAACTGCAATATACACCTTGGTTTCAATAATGAAACAGAAATCGACCAAGGACTTTCCGTACGTGCAGGTAATCTCCCCGAATGCTGTGTTCGGTGTATCACGGGTATAGGGCGGCAAACTCGGCTTCCTGTGGATAAAGGATTGAAAACCTAGAGGGGTCTCCCTTTATATACGCGACGGTACGGGGAGCACAAGTCCGTACTAGCGCTGTCTAAAGCCAACAGGCGAACGACAGCTGCTAGGTTTAACGACGCCGGAACACGTCTCTAACCTAGACCTTCTAAATATGTTTCGTTAAGTTCCAATGCTGCCTTAGGTTAATTGAATAAATTTTACAGTTGATCTTCAATTAAGTTTCAATTTTCAGGCCCTATCGTATGTAGTGTCTCGAAAGACTCCTAAATGCAAAGCTATATGCCACAGTGCAATATTTCGTTCGATGAAAACTAGTTAGAAAAGAGTTGAGAGCTTTTACATGAACGAAATGAACGAAAGACAAACAATGAGATCTCTAATGCAACTAATGCAATCGAAGACTTTTCATTCAAAGCACTAATCACTAGCAAGATGGAAAAGATCACAATTTGCACTAATTAACAAACGCAAAAGAGATTTTTTTTTTTATTTTCAATGTTTAATAGCCAATATGCACTAAACAATCTTGAAAACAAACGGAACAACTTGAGAAACGATTTTCAAGAGAGCGAAACAAACAAATTTCACTCAACAACATAAGAAATCAGATCCCCAAATCGACCAAAGTCTCTCAAAGCAAAGAAAAGACTCGAAAGCTTCCAATGGACCGTGTGATCTAGGTCCAAGGCAAGATCAAACGAATTTCGAATGAAGGAATGAACAATCACCCAAAAATCGCCACAAAACAATAAACAACTACTTAGAGGGTGTGGAGAATCAATCAGACAGTTGACAGGACAATCAAAACACCAAAACTTCCAAGGAGGGCTCGATACACTAAGCCACTAGATGCCCTAGGGCTTAAAACGTGAAATCGGTAGATAAAAGCAAACAACCAAAGAACATAGGCGAATTCCCAGCCAAACAGGACTCCAACACACTCAGGCAGTCGGAAAATCAAGAAGAAAAACACTGACCAAATCCAGAGAGCTCAAAAATGAGGAAACTCAAAAATCTTACAGGGGTGGCGCGACTGTAAGGATGAAACTAGCGCCAGAAAGCAATTGGTGCGGGCTGGACAAAGGCAACGTGTGCCAATGGCGCGACTGTCGGGTTAAAAACTGCGCCAGCTGAGTTTCTCAACCAAAATTAAAAACAAGCTACTCCAGAAGCAGACCAATGCAGGCTAAGCAAACCAAAAAGCAAAAACAGTGAAAGAACCCGACCCAGAAGGTTCATCAAGCAAGGAAACACATAAAATAATCAAAGCGAGACAACACAAACGAGACAATGAAATCTGGATGATCCCCAGCGGAGTCGCCAAATTGTTGAGGAGGTAAATCCCCTCTGCGGACAGAGGCGATCCCTACTAGCCCAGCAGGGGTCTAGCAACAATCAAACAATGTTATGACGCAAGTTCCTAGTTACGAATGAAAGACTTGGGATAGAAGCCTACCTGGATTCCAATGCCACGATCTGAAGAAGAAGCGTCCCTGTTCCTCAGCCTCGGCAGATCACAATCCCTCCACGATCTCCGCGGATGAACACCTGCACATGGAAGAAACGAATAGAAACAAGCGTAGAAACCAGCATACGTAACTAAACATCAGTCAGAAAGGACGTTACTCACATTAACATGATGGAAAACAGAGTGGAACCATAATCATAATCATCTATTAAATAATAAACGAAGAGAGATTACAACCAAGTTCTGACGTCACGGTCTCCTTCGGATGGGTCTCCAGTCGTCCATGTCTCGCAAAGCTCGCCAAGGAAAGGGAAAACCTCTCCGGAGTCTCTCGAAAATGGTCTCCTTACTTGAGTCAGCCTTAAGGGAAAGAGAGGATTCTTTACAACACAAAGGCTTTTGGGAATATGGAGATTCAGAGCTTAGGCACTTCAAGACTAGCTTGCCATGGATTTGAGCAGGCTTTTATAGATGGGGAAGGAGCGAGGTGGGATCCCTATTATTATGGGATTGGCCCTATCAACAAGGAAGGTTCCATGGGAGGTGGCAAAACCACTTCCCTTCCATAGAACTCCCGCAGCCAAACCTCCCAACTCAAGATAGGCAATGGTTTGTGATTTTTTTGGAACTCAACTTCCGCCATCTTTATTTAAAAAACAATCCCTAAATTGGGTGGCGCGACTACTGCTCTATGACAGAGCGCCAGTTGGCGCGACCTCTTTGCAGGATTTTCCCCATTGGCGCGAGTACTGAACTGACTGCCCGCGCCAATGCCAAAAGGGATGTTTTTCATGATTTTTGCAAGGAGATGTCTCAAGGGCAAATAAAGCTCGTGCTTATAGGAATGCATTGATGATGTTTTCAAGGCATGACAATGTTCACAGGTCACAAAATGGGTCCTCCATTGTGCAAAACGGGGAATGGTAGGGACGGTGACAAATTACTGTGTAACAATAGGTCTCCACCATTACATTTGTATGCTTAGGTTTAGAAAATGAGATTACAATTTGACCACATAAGGATATTTCTACCATGAAGTAACTTGCCAATTCTAACGTCGGAAAAACTGGAGAAACTGAAGAACTGAATACTGAATTGATCTTCACTGAACTGATGCGAGATCCTCCTGGATCAAATATTCTCCCTAATCATAGTTGATTGAATTGGCATGAAACAAGAGAAATGAAGTATTCAATATACTTTGGACATTCAATAATGTAAGTGTGTTGAGTGATTTTATAATTGGGGTTATGGGTGGGTTGCATTATCAATTGTGGTCTTGGGGGAACAACGTGATTGACTGGTGGCAACTATGGTTGTTGACGGAATAGGGGAAACTATTGGATCCATTAACAAAGTTGTTGATGTGGGAGGTTTTGTGGGTTTCCTTGGTGGTTTATGTTCCAATTGTGGACCATTGATATCCAGGTGTTGTAGCTGCTACAACCCCCCTCCAAATATTTTCCCATGATTTGATTTTTGAGCGTCCCTTTGGTAATGTAAACTATCATTTTAATATACTAAGGCCACCCCTGGTATTATTTTCCTAAGTGTCAAGTTTTCTTTTTGGATTTATAAGTTTCGCAACTTATCACACCTTCATGCTTACTTTATGATATCATAAATTGTATATTCGATTAAAAAACTATTCGGAACTTCATGATGACACTAAGTTGTTGTCAACAATAATGGTCCAGCTTCTAAATATAAACAATGAAAATTTTGCAAGGACAAGATTAGGCATGACTTGATGACACTAATTACATTCCTTGATCTGAGGGATTGTGTAGTTCCTTGTGGCAGTCAACTGCGCAACTCCTTGTCAGAGTGAATTGCGCAACCCCTTGTGATAGACAGCTACATAATCAACTGTGGGAGAAAAATCCACTCCACTGAGACAACCAACTGTGCACTCCTCTAAGACAATCAACTGCACAGTCTTTTCTTCCAGTGAACTGCACAGTTCCTGGAGATGAATAATTACGCATACCTTGAAAATAGGAAGTGCACACTTGTTGATGATGGCCCATGCACTCTTCTAGATGTCAGTGTGGAACCTTTTCCCAAGTTGTTATCTTACATGTTCTAATTTACTAAGTTTATCTTCTTGATTTTAGGCATGCACACTAAAAAACCTAAACATAATTTCAGTAGTGCTCATCTATATAAAATACATCCTAGAATTAATTTTCACACTCATCTATGGATCTCTACCTATTCTTGTGAGCACAAGGAACTTTTTGTTTCATTTGCGCTATTTTTTCGGGTAAGATTCTTAACTGTCGATTTTTGCTGATTTTGATTTCAATTTCAGAAGTGTTGTTTTGGCCTAATTTTTACATAACAAGTGTCATTTTATCTATTATTAGCTTTTGCAAGTGTCGTTTTAGTTTTTTATTCTTCTCTTCAAGTGTCGCTTCACATTCCATGTCTTTTCGTATGTCAGTATTCATTATTGCTGGGTATATTAATGCATGCTTGTCTTCTTACTTTCATTATCTCTCCTAATTGATGTGAATTTTTGTTTGGATGAATCCTTAGATGATCTACATCCTTCTTCCCATTATTCAACTGATCTCTATCCTTTCCTGGATCGGAGAAAACTGTGTAATTCTTAGAGCCTCCTTCCCTCTCAAACTGTGCATTACGCAATTCCAGTAAGAAAATGAACCCTCTTGCCCACTATGATTGCAAACTGTTCAATCCTAGGCCCAAACTATGCATTACGTATTCCCAACCAACAATGAGGCCTCACCTTTTCCACTTCCATTATGCACTTTGGTGTAGGGAAGCCTCTCTCCATTAGTAATTGTGAATTACATATTTATAAGTCACACTCCCTCTCTCTTGTTCACTCAAACTACAAAATCCTCCTCCTCTTACTACACATTTCACATTTACAGTGATCAATGAGTCACTTTGCCTCCCTTGTGCTCCAACGTTGTGCAATCCCCATCTCAATGGATGTCTTCTGCTTATGATTGATTGATATATTAACTGATATTTTGT